>APFE030546894.1:64624-74794 GCA_000404065.3 Pinus taeda
TGAAAGCTGAACATTCCAAAGGGTAGATGCTGCTAGAATTAGGACTTCCTTGTAGAAGCTTGTGAGGAGAGATTCCCATCCTTTCTTGTTTCATTTGGAAGTGAGTGAGCTTATTAAAGTAAAGGAAAACTCTTGCTGGACCCTGGGAGGAACTTGCACAACACCAAGGCTCAAGTTGTAATGGTTTCTTTTGTTTCCTATTAATACAAATAAGTCCATTCTTCTCAATGATTTGTCATTAATGAATTGTTTCATATACTCCTTGGTCTATATGTTGAATATGTTTTGTTTTATGAGATATTCAGGTTCTATGTAATCGTTTGATTGTTAGTGAATGCAGGTTTCGAAGTGAAGGAGGAGCTCATCTGGATCGACGAGGCTAGACTACTACAACAGCGTTGGACTACAGGTAGAATCTAAAACACTTGATTTCTTGTATGGTAAATGCATGTTTAGAGAAGGATTTCTTTTAATTGTCTTGTTTGTCACTAGAAAGTGTTAGGCTTCTAGGGAGGTTGGTTTTGCCCGCAAGATTAACTCTTTCTGCATGACAGGCCCCGAGGTGGTGCGACTTACGATTGCGATCACCGATATCGGTGGATTGCTATCGGCAATCCCAAAAGGGAAGGACCCCAGGCGTAGTGACATGCGATATGTGATGGCCAGACCCGATGAGGGAAATAAGCCAGATATGATATAATTTCAAATCCGAGAAGCAAGATTTTGCCATGTTTTTAATGTATTTTTAATACAAAAGGGAAAACCTTGGAACCAAGCCATTTACGATATGCGATGTGACTTGCAAGTGTACTCGATAAGAGAATAAGCTAGATTTCAGGACTTTTGAAGTCCAATATATTGTGTTTTATGTAGATTTCCCATGTTTTCACAGTGTTCTCTATGTAAACCGAGAACGACTGTTACTAAGGACTCAAGCGTTGATTTCCCTCACCTCTTGCAAAAATAGGTGGCCACTTCCCCTGAGTGCATTATATAATGATTATTGAACGCCAAAGGAGGGACTAGTGTAGACATGGCTGGAAGTGGCATAGCCCAAAAGGGAGAACAAACAAGTAGCACATTTTGGCTTTTAAGCCATGAATGCCAAAGAAAGAGGGCTGCTGGGTTGTTGAACGGTGGCCAAGTTCTTGTTTTTCATTGAGTTATTGTTGGTGGCTAAGTTGTTGTTTGTTGTTCAATGCTGAAAGTAATAGCAACAAAGAAGCGAAATGTAGCTGGGGGAACCTTTGGGGTCACTTGAAGCTCAAGTGAGAAGTCAAAGAGAGTTGAAGGTTGTAGAAGGTAGAAAGAAGCCAGAGCAAACAGCCAAAGAGACAAAGAACCAAAGCCAAAGAGCCAGAGTCAGAGTCAAGAGTCAGAACTAGAGCCAAAGAGCTAGAGTCGGAGCCAAGAGCTAGAACCAAGAGCGAAAGAGCCAAGAGCCAAGATCCAAAAGCCAGAGCTTCAAAAGTGGAAGGGATAAAATGGTGTCTGAACCCACTGTTTATGTGTAGAATAGCATGAGCTGAGTCAAAGAGCTTGTAAAAGACTTACATCATAATCCCAGAGACCCTAGTTGAATTAACTAGAGCTCATGGAATTGTAGCCCAAGAGTTGTGGGTGAACTCCAAATTAATTTGTTGTCTTATGTGTCTGTTTTTACTACTACTTTATTTATTGTTATATGCATTTATATATATCAGTTTAAGCACATTCACATATCAGTGCAAACAACAGATTTTAAAGCAAATAATTAGTTAAAAACGAATACAAGCATACACCTATATTTTCAAGCATTTCTTAATTCCGTATTGGTTAATTATAAAAGACTTGGGAAAATTCAAGCTTTGGAAGTGAGAGAAATTCTTGTAAACTAGACAAGAAGCCTAAAAGCCCCATTTTCAGATCACTTGATAATGTTATGATTTTGTATTTCTATTTTAGTTGTTAATTTTTATTATTAATATTCCATTCTTAATTTAATTGTTTATTTTATAGCTTTATATCCCAATAATATTATATTTAAGTTATTAATTTTTATTAATATGTTTGTTTAATTTCATACTTTATTTATTAAATCTTGTTCAATTTTCTTTTATAATATTTATTTTATATGTGTTAATAATATATGATTAATTGTGCTAGTATATCACTCACATTATTACCTTTTTCTTGTATACTTTTTCTCACTTTCTTTATTTTAAAAATGAAAAAAATATTTATTCTTTCTTTTGTTTTTTCATTTCTTTGTTTACTATTTTTTTAGCGACTTGTCCTATCAAACTCCTTTCTCACACCAATCTAACTCTATCAAAATACCTTCTCAACCCCACACCAACTATTTTTAATATACTTATATATTTTTTAAATTACATAAAAATTAACATTACATCATGCTTATATCATAAATATGTTACCCATTCCAGAAAAAATAAACATAATGTTAAGTAAATCAATTATATTTAGAGGTGATCCAACGTTTAATGAACCTAAAAACTTTCTGAGGTCCATATACAATTTAATTATAGGTAAAAGTTATAAACGTTTAAAGAGATATTTGGTGCGATTGTGCTTTAGATAACACACTTCCATATAAGGTGAAAGTGTAATGTTGACCACTGGGAAAAATATCTTGAACATTCAAGAGAAGATATTTGACATTCCATTACAATCGCCTTCATGATTCCACTGGTTTTGAAATTAATTAAATGCAACAAGGATTTGGTGAATTTTATTGACTAAAAGATATCCTTAACTAATTTTACTAAGAATTTGATAAATATTGTTTGATTGTAGTTTGGGTGGGTAGTTTGGTGATGGAGAGTTTGGTTTATTTTTTTATTATTATTTTTTTTTTAATTTAAGGAATATTAATAGTCATGTTTAGTTATTTGCGAATATTATTTTTTATTTGTGAATATTGTCAAAATTATCATTAAATATGGTCAAAAGGTATAATATTTTTCGTGTCTTGGGAAAACTCAAAATTACGAACATCATCTCTTTTGCTTATTTGTTATTTTTATTATTTCACTAGAGAATTTATAGCTTTGACTGTAAGGAGTCGAGAAATGCATTAACAAGCAAAAACTCTGCTAATCACTAAATACAACAAACCTAGGTGCTTGGTACTAGACTATACAGTAAACCATTGAATTAGTGGTAAAATATATATAGTGCAAACAAATACAATAATTGAAAGTCTATAAAATAACTCAGGTAATCTAATAGTGTCAGTCGAATACCTTCGACTCTACATGGCCAGCCTAACTGAAGCAACCTAGAATGTAAAGAATTGAAGCAATGACTCCTAAATAGTTTAAACACAAGTATACATATATTCTTAAGAAGAAATCATGAACATTCTCTGTGAAAATTGAAAAGACGAAGAGCACTTATATCCATATACAAGAACAAAATTATATTTTCAATTTGCATACCCAGAAAACTATTGCCACATGGAAAAACAAAATAAGACCTAGAATTTTCTTCCCAGAAGAACTATCTCCAAAATGTAATTAGGAGTCTCAGTTCATCTTACATAAGTGTTTAAAAAAAAAATACAGAGCATTAAAAACAAACCCATGGCACTTGTAGCCCTGTTTCCGTTAATAACTAAGAAAAAATTAAGAACCCTTGAGTTTAAACAAATACCACACCTAGAGCATTGAAGCCATCCAGGAGACACCCTCACTTGTGGAAACCCTTCATCTTTCGCTCAATGCTCTAGTGACCCTCACATTCAAAGGTAAAGGTTAACCTTGGAAAATCGAGGGAACAATCAAGTAACTCCATGGGCAAAGTCAAATGATGGGAAAGACCCCTAGAAAACCTGAGCATAAGGAAGAGTACATGAAACCTCCATGGGCAAAGTCACATGATGGGAAAGAGCCCCAGAAAACCTGAGCAGAAGGAAGCGTACCTAAAACACTGACCATGTTGTAGAGAAAGGAAGAGTGCTTGATGAAGCAGTCGAATGAGCGATAGAAGGCAGCATGTGGGAGAGGCAGTTTCCTTTTTGAGCCACAGCGAAATCCTCTCCACCGTTGATCTATTCCCATCTTTCCTAAATCGTTGATTATCTACGGATCCTAAGAAGCGCATCCACCATTGAACAATCCTTCAACCGCAGTAAAGGAGGCTCCAACTCTTAGTTGTTTGTGAATGGTTCAATGCATGGTACCATTATCACATCAACACTTGCGCCCAAACCCATGTAGCTTGACTGAGGCATGAATTTATCTAATATTTTAAAACAAAATTGTACCACGAATAGAATTGACATTATTTTCCATATGAATAGGACACCTATGCAAAGGATAACATATACTTTGTGTGTTTAGTTATGTCTAATCAAATAGTAGGGAAGGTGTTTTATTTTTAATTAATAAAATAGTTAATGTGGTAATGCAAATTTTTAGACATTGTCTTCTACACTGTAATTTTTTATTTATTTCTTATACATTGTTATTTTATTAATAAAATCAAATATTTAAAAAAAATATAATTAATATTTATAATTATAATTTTGAGTTAATATTTTTCATTAATTATAAAATAAAATAATGTTTATTTAATAATTATAATTCTTATACATTGCCATTTCATTTCTCATACAATCTCAATTATTAAAAGGCTATTGCTTTTACATAATTATTTTAAATATTGTATTAAAATAATAAATTTAACTATAAACATAATAAATTTAACTATAAACACTTAGATTTATCATAAACTTCATAGCATTCAACTTTAATATAAATAATTATTTTCATTTCATAGAACTATTTAGTTATATATGAATGAAAGAAAACACTAATTTTAATTTTAATTTTATTGTCTTAACTTGCTCAAGCTCTTTTGTCTATTTGTTATTTTTATTATTTTAAAGCCAAAATTCTTTTTCTTAAGAAACTCAGGTTTAGCATGTAATAAAGTGTATATATAATTTCTTAATTTTTTTTAATAATTATGAATTTATAGTATTTTTTTTTCAACTTGGAATTATTGATGATCACTAATTAAACTTTAAATGTCATAAACTTAGAAGTTGTTATCATTAAAAAAAAGGTCTTTCGTAAAAGGTATAGTTACAAAGTTTTTATGGTTATGTCAAGATTATGATAACTTCAATATAGTTACAAAGTATTTATGTCTATATGAAACCTATGCTAACTCCATAAATTGAAAAGTTTCACTTTCACAAATATAAATTTATCATTAATAGTCATTTTAATATTATATTAAAAATGTTCTGCACCATGTGCTCATCTAAATCATTTTTTGACTATGGGGATGTGTCCTTGTTAATATTGAAATATTGAACTATTGTATGAACAATTTAAATAATGAGCTTTTATTTTTTGTATTATTCTCTCTCTCTCTCTTTCTCTCTCTCTCTCTCTCTTATATATATATATATTATATATAATATATATATATATATATATAACAGAGATAATTATCATATATTTAACTTGCCCTCTTTAGGAAATGTTTCAAAGAATGGTTCTTGTACGGTGGTTATAGATTTGAATAACTTTTGAATTTTTAAGTTGCACTATATTGTCTAGTCTAATATTGAAGTATATAGAAAACAAGTAATGATTAAAATGGAATGTTCTCCTAATCGATTTTCAGATTAAAATAATCAGTGAATGCTTTTGCTATTGTCATTTAACATTTTTAGTTTTTTCTTTGTAGTACACAAGGGAAGTTTTCCTTCATTGCCAGCAAAGGTTGTTGCTTTTGGTATGGATATTGCTATTTCGAAATTTCTCCCCTTTCACACTATTGAGCTTCTATTTCATTGGCTTCTTTTTTTGGCGTTGATGAAATTTAAGTTGGTTTGTAAACAATGGTGTCTTGTTTTGGAAAACCCTTTTTTTCTTGTGGCTTCTGATCGATGTCATCAGAAAGAGTTAGGATTTATTTATTTCTCCACTCATTTTCCCAATGATTGCTTCCAAGCATCATATATTAACAATAGTGGTCTCTTGTCGACTATAGTGTTTCCTTTTCTTCATTTTGCATACAAAATTGAATGTGTAGTGGGATCAATGGTTCTATTCAACACGCTTGGAAGTTATTTGCATACAAAAAATTATTTAATTATCAACCCTTTTACGAGGGTGTTTAGAAATGTTGGAATTCTTATTGTTGGGGAGCGAGGATTCTTCTCTTTATTTCAAAAATGTAGTCCAGGAAATTATGAATGGATGTTTTTGAAACATGTTCGTAAAAACATGGACTCGCATTTTCTCATTTACAATAGTGTTGAAAATGTTTGGAAGAGGACAAAGATTCCATATGGTAGTGTAACTCCACCAAAGGAGGCTATCTTCTTTGAAGAAAAGTTTTATTAGGTATATCTAGACGAAGATTATGAAGATTACCCTACTTATAGTTACATTATCTATTGGTTGGAATTGAACAAAACTAATTGGGGTTAGTCGTTTGTTCCTATTGTTGACATAAAATGTATGTTATTAGGGTTATACAAGAATCAACTTGTTTGTGTTGTTAATAATGGTGACACGTCTATTTGGTCACTTGAAAATATAGAGAATTTTGAATTTGGTCGACTGTGAAATGAGAAAAGTTTAGAATATTTTGAGGATGATTGGGGACATAGATGGTTGTTTCTTCAGTATGTCTCAGATATAAATACTAAATGTGTGCGTTACATACTTTTGTGCATATTTGGAGAAAAATTCCTTATGCTCGGTTGGTCTAGAGTGTCGTTAAAGTTGTATGAATCACTGGGAGGACTGTGCAAAACAACAATTTTTGATGGATTGTCTGTGCTTGAAGCATCATGCTTCTATCTACAAACAATTGAAGAATTTGATCATGTGATTGAAAATGGAAATAATTTTTCACTAATTCCTAATGTAGATTCTATTGTTGACATACCTCGACTACCTGTGGATGTATTCAATTAGTGTTTGAGGCATTAACATGTTCTTTTTTGTATATTACTGAATGCTGTATATATGCTTAATGTTTTTAAATATTTTTTTTAACATCATTGTAATTCACATTTTGAAGTTATAATAAGGAGATAGCCTCATCCTTCTATCTACAAATGGTTGAGGATTTTGATGATGTCATTGAAAATCGAAAGGTATTTGTGGTTATTCATAATAGGGATTGTATTCTTCACATAGGTGCAGTATGTGTGGATGTATTGATTTAGTGTTCCAGGCTTGAACATGTTTGTTTTTTATAATGCACAAGAGACATTTTGTATGTTTTTAAATATTTTTTTAAAATCATTCTAATTCACATTTTGAAGTTATATTAGCATCATATGTATGGTAAATTTCGAATTCGGTTCAAATTTCTTTGTTTTTAATTTCTTCGACTTCTTGTTGTATCAATTATGTGTAAGGGGAACATTTTTTCATGTGTTCCAAGTTTGTCGTGGGAAACATAATTTCTCAAATATTTCTTCTCTACACTTTTGTTAGTTCTTATTTATTTCAAGATTCAAGAGAATGTATTAGCGTGAAACAAAATTGTGAAATGATTTTTTAGCTGACTTTAAATTTATCATAGAGATGTTGAGTGAAATAAGAAGCAAGACTGGTGTGAAAAAACCTCCCTCTATTGCTACACAACAACGATTAAGTCAATACCAGTGATAGTGGTATCAACAGAATAAGGAAGTCATTAAAGCACGGAGAAGAGTTGCGTATCAATGAAAGAAAAGAGATTTAGAGAATGATGAAGAAGGGGGACCTATAAATCGTAAGTATGAAAAGAGCAGTGGTTTTCTGTAGTGAATATTTTGATTTCATGGTCGTTTCATTGCATGTTTATCATCTGAAAGAACTTTTATTTTTTGAAGGTTGACTAACTTATCTCTTTTTTTGGAATATTGTGTTTCGAGAGAAAGCCTTTGTTATGTAATCAGCTCAAGAAAAAGATAGAAAAGATAGATTAATGCCTTAGAATTCAGCCTCTTCGAGGGGGCAATCTCCTTTAAATTACATAAATGAACAATTCTTGGATGATACAAATGAAAAGACCTCCTTTCTATATATAGGAATCTAAGGGGTGATAACATAATTAGAGCTGACATAACAATAATAATGTGAGGGCACAATAATAACAATAATGGGCTTCTATGGGGCACAATAGTAACAATATGGGCACTACATGGGTACATCAATATAATAAGTGGGTTTTACTAATAACCAATAAGGGGTTACACTAGTAGTATAGGGTCCTAACACACCACTCTCCTCAAAAAAGTGTTGTCCTCAAATGCATTGAGTAGTTCTTGAGTTCTGTATAAAATTCTTGTCCTCCCATGTGGAATCTTCAGCGGGTAAGTTCTTCCACTTGATGAGATACTCTGAAATTGATCACTTTCGTAGCTATTGGGTTCTTGTTTCTGTGATTGCTTCAGGTTCTAATATGAGTTTTCCTTCCTCTTCAATTTCTAGCAATATTGTTTGAATTGGGATCTTTTGCAACTTTTGAATAAGTGCCCATACTTCTTCACCCTTCTTCCATTTATCCCTTTCTTCGTTTACCCAATCTGGTTGGATAATAGAAATAGCACCAAACAATGCTTCCACTTCCTCATCCTTGAAGAGTCTTCCCATTCGGTAACGTTGCCATTTTTTAAGTGCATATAGTATTGCCAATATTTCCATCTCATAAATAGCTTGCTTGAGATGTAGCAATAAAAATACCCAATCACCTACATCAAAACATTTTTCACTACGATGTTGATCCACCTATTGTTTCGTTTGATTTTGCACCGAAGTGGCATTATCCTTTAAAAGTTGGAGAACTTGTTGTTGATGCTTGATGTGATATTTCACTGCTTGAACCTTTTTCATCTTGATATATCCTTCTATCTCTAGAGTTTGAGGAGTGGTAATTTCTTCCAATCCTTTACAAGATATGGTCAGATTCATTTCTTCTTTCTCGATGTGATATTTCACTTCTTGCACCTTTTTCTTATTGATATGTCCTTTCTTGAGAGTTTGAGGAGTGGTAATTCTTGCCAATGCTTTACAAGATATGGTCTGATTCATTTCTTCTTTCTCTGGGGTGGGGTCCTGGTGTATATTCTCTTCTTTTGATGTTTCTTGATCCTTTTCTTCCTCCTCTTCATATTCTATGTAAAATAATTTCTTCTCAGCACACTTATGACCTTTAGTGCATTTGCTATCACAATTGTAACAAAGCCCCTTTTTCTCTTTTTTCTTCCAATTGTTGTGGTGTCACCCTTGTAGGTTGTGGAAGGCTAGGAGAAACAACACTTCCATCTTTATAGTTGTGAGGGGTATGCTTCCTGATTTCCATAATTTTTTACTTTCCACTATGTAACAAATCTCTTTTACTCTTTCCAATTGTTGTGGTGTTGCTCTAAAGAAGGTGTTGCTCTTTGTATCCTCATAATGTGCTATCATTTCCTCCATGAAAATTGACCACGTAACTAGTTGTTTACAAGAACAATGCCCTTTATACCATAAAAATTGATCCGGTTCTAAATATGAAGATGCAATACATACCTTTTGTAACAGTGGTTACACCATGTAGATCAAAATATTGCTCCATTTGAAGTATCCAATTTACCGGATCCTTGCCATCAAACTTCCTCATATCGCTTTTTCTTGATTTTAGGAGCTCGATCTTGAAACGACTATAACTCTGTAATTTCAGTTCTTCCAATTCTAAAATTACGACCGCAATAGCCGTCTATGTCCTCTTTCCAATGCCACCAGTCTGATCCAAATTGGATTCTCCAAGAAAGAGTTATGCCAAACCTCCCACGGTGGCCTGATTATAGACTCATTAAGTAGAGCGAACTTGTACAATGTGTCACTTGTCACTGTTTCAACCTTTGGCTCTGAAAAATATATACAAGAAACTAAAACCCGTCCTCTTTCTATACCTTCTTAAAAAATTTCAATCCAATGCTCAAAGAGAGTTATGATGATTTTCCCCAAGTCACCTTTTTGGAATGTAATTCAGGAGTCTTCAAAAAGACCAACTTCCTCAGATCATATCTCCGCAAATATAGCGCTAAAAGCTCTAAAATTCAAACCCAAGGTTCAGTGTGATTTCGTCTCAAATGTTTTTTTTTTTTTTTTTTTTTTTTTTTTTTTTTTTTTTTTTTTTTTTTTTTTTTTTTTTTTTTTTTTTTTT
>APFE030546894.1:84688-130187 GCA_000404065.3 Pinus taeda
GAGTTGAACCATGGCATTTGATATACATGTTTAGTAAAGTCAGTTTACTCTCCCTCTCTGATCTCTCGTGAAGGTATTTCTCCATATGTGATTTTGCAATGTGCCAGTGACATTGATAAGAGTGAAATAGATCTATGATTTTGAAAGATTAAGGTTTATGAGATGGTTAGGATTAGGTGAGGTGGTTATAGGCTAACTACCCTCCCTCTTTAGTGTTGCATGTCATTCATTCTTTCGTTTCTCTCTACTGTACTTAGCACTCCAGCCCCAAATATTTTTCCATTGAATCACTAATGTTCCATCCTTAGTTCATTCATACATGTTTGGAATGACTATTCTTCATAGTTTTTTCCTTCATTATTGAATGTTTTATCTTAGTTTTGTTTTCTTCCTACATACAAGTTACTAAATTTTTCCTCTGTAATTAATTTAATATGTTGAAATAGGGTATTAGTAGTCTTGCCATGTATCATGTTGAAGGGTTCCTTGAAGGGTTCTAGTCTTATACTACTACCGAACCTGGTTCTCGGGGTTCGAATGTAATACAAAGTAGGATAAGTGTTTTCTTGTATATTTGTTTTTCGTGGTTTAAGAAATAATCTAAAAAACATATCTCTTTTCTCCAAGGTTATTGTAAATGGTGGAAGAGGGGACATTCTTCAAGTAGACACCTTATCAATTGCTTTATTCTATTGAAGTTTCTCTTTCCTTACCTAGCTAATATATCTTTTGGCATTGATGCAAAAATATGATCCTTTTGTCTGCTCTTTATAGGTAATGATGTGGGGTGATTTTTAATTCTTCATTGAAGAGTACATTGCTCGATTCATAGGCTCCTCCTAGAACTAATTTCAGTTTTTTCTTAGTTTTTCCTCCAGGTGCAGATGAGTCATTTCATCCAGGCTTCCTTGTTATTAATATCGACCTTTTGATCCCTACATGATGTGCTTCCATTCATTTTCTTTCATTTATTATGAGCTAGGGTTTGGGCTTTGATTGTTCTTGGGGTTACGTAAGGAATAAGGACTAGATTATAAATTATACATACTATATTATAAGATTTGTATATAACTATGTGAAGACCAAAATACAACCCCTCCAATTTTTTTTCAAAACGATTACTTGTAATTATATTCAAAGTTATATTTTATTTACAGTATCATGATTTAATGGCTCATTTGTTTGCTTGTTATGTTCATGCAACTTGTTGTCATGTATAGTTTTTTATTTCTTCGTTAAATATATTATATGTGGTTTGGGATTTTAACAACTATCCTCTGTTGTTTAAGGAATTATTGTTTCTTTGACCATCTATAAAAATATTCACATATTTATGTACTATTTCTATTAAATATTTCAAATGCATATGTTGAGTCACCTATAGGGTTTGAGGGATTGATTTTCTGACTGTCAGTGCTTGGATTGGCCTATGAATCTAACCCAACATTTCTTATAGGTCAAGCAATTAAACATTGGTTTATAATTAAATTTAATATTTTAGGAAATGCCATTTATGTTTATTCTATCATGATTCCTTAACAAAGGAAATTCGCTTCCTTTTCTTTCTCTTGTGTGCATGTATTAAGATATTCTATCAGGTAGGGATTGAACCTTGGTCATTGACCCCTATTAACTTGGCCTAGGTTCTAACTCTAGCGCGATTCATTTATACTAATCCCCATTTCGAAACCTATGTACTCAAATAATACTTCTAGTACTTCATTTGTACCCATACCAAACATACTACCCAAAATATTCAGTCTATTAGTGATTGATAACAAGAAATCTCAGCAACATGTTTATTTTGCATAGTAGACATTACTAACAATGCTCAACTTCACAAATGATTCACAATTTGGTTTAAAATCATAAAAGGATAAGGTAAGACTTATTTGTTCCTTATACTTATGCAAGGGAACCACAAAATAGCTAGGAAAACAATGCTCCACCCAACCAAGGAGATCAATCCTCAGCACTGAATATCCCCCCAAGCTTACTCCACACCCATAATATTTTTGAAAATAGTAATGAGTATGAGATTGGTTTCTCACTAATTATCTGATCCCAACCAGACTAAGCCAAGGGTTTCTAATCTGAGTACCCAAGCCTTAGATGTACTCCACTGGCAACCAACTCTAGAGTGTGAATGTGATAATATTTAAACAGACTTTATAGTCTGTTATACTACCATTTTGCCTTGGGTTCTCTATACACTATTGGATTTTTTGGAAGTTTGGGTAGGTAACCACCTAAACCATAATTGTTCACCTCGAATGTGAGTTTCTGTAACGTTGCTTCCTAACATGATTTTTTATCGTCCCCATTAATTTTTTTAATAAAATAAAATAAACATATTATATTATATTATATTATCTATATATATATAGACGTACTTTTTAACCTTAGGCCCACAAAGTAAAACAATATCCTTTTTTAACTGTACTTCCAAAGTTACGAGGGGATATTACATTTTCTCCGGTTTAACTATTTTGGCAAGAAAATATAGTAATTTCTTGATGTTATAAATACAATTTTGCATTTGAACATGCTAGATGAAACATTTGTTCTTATTGTCAGTACACCATTTCAGAACTTTCTTTTTATGAAATTTTGATAAATCTTTACAATCAGATCTATAAAATTTCAGTACTATTTTATAAAACTTTAATTTGTTAATATAAGAAACAACAATATTTATTATTACAAATTGCCTATTATTTTTAATGTTTTATTTATATTTGTCTTCTTTTAATCCTTTTTTTTTTAATTTTTGTTAATAAAATAAATAAATATATAAAGTAATAGATAAAATACAAAATAATTTGATAAACATAAATTTACCCAAAACTTAAAATGATAGGCATGAAAAAGATCACCCATCCTCAAGTTTCCATTTGATGAGAAAAACATATTTAAAATTCCAAACTTGGTTGAGGGCGATAGAATTTGATATATCAGATGTTCGTGTTGAAAGGATAACTTTGAATTTTGTTCCTAATATAGGGGTTACATTTAAGGCACCAAGGGGATGGCAGTTGGCAACTTGGGGCCTTCCCCTACAGTTTACATTTAAGGCATGTAGGGGATGGAAATTGAGAACTTGGCACCTTCTGACGCTGACTAACGTTTTAATATTTGGAAAACGATGATTGGCCATAGACATGATTCTTCAATGCCTTCCATTAAAATAACCTTTGAAAATATTATTTAAATCCATTCTACGACTTTTCGACCATGATCAGACTCGCCCACTCTCAGGAGTATATAAATTTTATGATTCACAAATTTTTTTGTAACCAATAGGTCTGGCCATTTTTTCAAATGTTAAGATTAAATTCCCTTGGGACTTGGCATTGTTAAGTTGTATATTTTCACTAGGATATCAGGTGGAGATTAGAGTTAAAAACATGAAACAACACTTCCACTATTCCAATTTTCACATAATATGTATCATTATTAGAGCACAAATACAGATCTATCTAAGAAATAATTGCCCAAACTTGCAAGAAATTGAAAAAGAAAATCGGAATCAGGAATGAGTTTGGTTACACAATATTGGCTTGAGAATCAATACGTAAAGCAACTAAGTTAAGCTTAGTTGTACATGCAATAACTATGGATAATGAAAGCTAATTGAAGTTAAGTGTTCTTTACGTTATGTTAATGTGCACATGGACCACATGCAAGCACTCAAGTTAACTAACTAAAGCCAAGTGTGCACCACATGTGAGCACTCAACTTAACTAACCAAAGCAAAGTGAAAATCACACGTAATAACTAGAGTTGAACTAAGGCTAATTAAGGCTAACTAGGTGCATGTACACCAATACCCCCCCTTAAGTATAACTTAGGTGAGTGTGATACAAAATGATTGAGTCCCGACAATAAGGCCATTTTAGGTACCCATATACAATGCATGAAACTAGGAAAGAGGGACAACCGAGTGGGAGGAAAACCCCCCCCCCAAAATATAATGAAAAAAGTAGAGAAAAGACAATTGTTATGCAATCGTGTCCTTCACCCCAAGACAATCTCGCAGAAATAAAAACTTCTTCTTAGAGAAATTTTTGGTGAAGATATCAGTAGTCTGATCGGAACTAGGACAATATTGAATATTGATGATCCCATCATGGATTACTTCCCTAATGAAGTCCATGTGGATCTCAATATGTTTGGTCCACTGTCGCTGCACTAGGTCTTTGCAAAACTTTAGTGTACTTTGATTATCACACTAGATGACAGTTGGATGATGGACACTGATACCAATTTCTGATAGGAAATGTTTTAGCGAAATGGCCTAAATAGTGTCATTGATTGTCCTCTGTACTCGACCTCTACTAATGATATAGAAACGGAAGCCTACTTCTTGCTTGACAAACAAATTGGATCGAATCCCAAACTAAGTACATAACTGAAGGTGGACTTGTGATCAATGTTGTCACCAACCAATCTAAATCTTTGAACCCAATGAGATCCAAAGAATAATTTGCGGCATAATGAATCCCATAGGTGATTGTCCCCTAGACATATCGAAGGATGCACTTTGTAGCTTTCTAATGTAACTCACGTGGCTCTTGGATGTATCTAGAAACTACTCCTATGACATATGAGAGATCACGATGGGAGTAAGTAACATAAAGAAGACTTCCCAAAAGATGATGGTAAGTGTACAATCAACTAACGGTGTGTCTTTTCCATTCTCAATCTTTATCCGTGATAAGAAAGGTGTGGTTGCTGACTTACGGTCACTCATGTGAAATCATGCCAAAATATATATAACATACTTTGGTTGAGAAATTGTAATCCCAAAACCACTCTAATTGATCTCTAGTCTAAGGAAGAAATTTAGCAAGCTCAATTCTGTAATAGAAAACCACTTATACAATGCAGTTTTAATCTCAACAATGGAATAAGCTAAACTACATGTTATCAAAATATCATCTATGTAGAGTATTATGATCAAGAAGGAGTTAGTTCTGTTCAAAAAATAAACATTGGAATCATATTTGCAGCATACAAATTTTTGAGATAACAAATAGGAATCCATCTTTGCATATGATTCTTGAGGTGCCTGCTTGAGGCCATAGAGAGGCTAATTTAGTTTTCATAGCAGAGATGAATTTTGCACATATCCATATGATTCCTCCATGTAGATTTCCTCTTTGAGATCGCCGTGAAGAAAGGCATTCTTCACATCCATATGGCGCACCTCCCATCCTCCTATTATTGCAATGGAGAGAGATAGCCAAATGGAATCCGTTTTAACCAATGGAGAAAAAGTGTCATCATAATCAACACCATGTACCTTCTAAAAACCTTTTTCCACCAACCGTTCCTTATATCGACTAACTTGGCCATCTACTACTTTATTGGTCTGGTAAACCCACTTGAACCTCACAAGTTTACGATTGGAATTTAGTGGAACGATATCCCAAGTTTGGTTCTCAATGAGAGAGTTGTATTCCTCATCCATTTATGCTTCACATTCAAGATATCGAGTTTCTTCTGCATAAGTCTGTGGATCATATGCATCCATCATATAAGCGTGCATGGTCATTCATGGCTCCATAACTAAGAGTGCATGTGGATCTTCCTCAAGCTGACGTATAGGGGCAGGTAGCGAGGATATCACTCATGCTGCACCATTTTTGTGTTGAAGGTGGTCGAGAATCTTTCGAAATACATGAGGAAGTATGATCTTGATGTTCAACAACTAGTGGTCCAACAAGTGTCACAGGAAAAGGCTTATCTAGATCAGAATTTGGATCTCAGGTATCATCTACATACTCATCAATGAGTGGTGAGGGCTACTTGGTAACAATTTCATTTGGTGGTGCAAGAAAAATATCTTTGTCGAACTTTACGCTCCTTTCAATAAAGAGATTTTCAGTGTTGATACCAAGCAATTTGTACCCTTTAACTTCATTAGAATATCCAACAAACATGCATGCCTTACTTTGAGGCTCCAAAGCCTTCCTCTTCTCCATAGGAATGTAGACCCATGCTAGAGATACGAAAATGTGGAAATGACTAACGTCACGTTGCATGTTAGTCCAAGACTCAAATGGTGTTTTTCTAGTAACATATTTATGAGGAAATCTATCCTAGATGTATGAGGTACAACTGCTAGCTTGAACCCACAATTTTGATGGAAAATATATTGCATGCAACATGCAATTGACCATCTCTTTGAAAGATCTATTCTTCCTTTCAGCAACCCCATTTTGCTACGTAGTGTAAGGAACTATATGCTGCAATTGTATGTTTGCTTCATTACAAAGATTCTTAATATATTTGTTGACATATTCCTTCCCATTATTTCTGTGGAATATCTTGATTCTTGATGCATTTTCCAGAATGATTTTTTGCGTCCGCCTTGAAAATTTTTAGATGTTGAAAAAATTTAGACTTGAGTTTCATGAAGTAAATCCAAGTGAATCTCGTGTAATCATATATAAATGACAAAACGTATACTACCTTGCTCATTGAAAGTACTAGAAATGGACCCAACAGATCACTATGTACAAGCTCCAAAGTTGAAGAGGCTCTCCATGCATTCCCCTTCTCGAACTTGTCTTGTGGATGCTTTCCAAGTGCACATCCATTACAAACACCATTTGAAAATTCATTGGTCGGTAATCCTTTAACCATTCTTGAATCACTAAGTTGTTGCATATATTCAAAATTTAAGTGCTGAAATCTCTCATGCCGAATCCTACATTCTTCATTTCCATGCGTAAGTAGAAAAATAGAATCTGACTGAGGAACAAAATTAGAAAATGTATACAAATGAGATTGATCATTTACCTTGCCAGGAGCAATCTTCAAGTTGGTTTGCATATCATAAATGCTCACGGAATCAGGGGTAAATTCCACTTTCCTTCTGGTGCCTATGTGCGTCACTTGATACACTAAAAGAAGATTCACAGAAAGCCTCGGAATATGTAAGACATTCTCAAAACTTCCATCTTCAAATTGCAATCTTCCTTGTCCAGTTACTTGAACTGCAAATTTGTCCCCCATGAGAATAGGAGATCTCAAGGATGCATATGGAGAAGAAAAGGATTCATTTGATGAAGTCATATAATGCAAAGCTCCTGAATCAACGATCCATTCTTGAAGTCTAGAATGAAGGGAAATCAAAGCATAACCATTATACCTTATTTTTTTATGGGTTTTCCTTTGTCTTCTTCTTGGAACTTTCTGGAATGTGATGACCAAGATTATTCTGTTGAAGAGTCTTTTCCATTTGATCAATAGTCTTCTGCATGCAACAAGCTTCGGGATGATAACCTCTATTACAATAAGGACACTTGGTGTTTCCTTTCTTTCCCTTCTTACCCTTGGAGTTGGAAGAATCATCTGGAAGTTTTGGATTTCCTCCCTTTCTTGGATCTGGATGTCTTGCCTTTCCTTTGCCTTTGGATTGTTGATTTGGTTTCAAGTTGGAATTTCCTTTCTCATGCATGGCAAGTGCATGTGCATTTGGAGACTTTATTGAAGCCATTTTGATGAGCTTATCCTGCTCATGAATGAAGGACTCAGTAAATTCATCACATTTTGGCATTTTCCATTTATCTCCAGTTGCAAATCTAACTGTATGAAATGTAGAAATGAAAACAACGTATTCAGGGCTTAATTTAGACAAAATAGAAAGGATCAATTGACCTTACAATTTGGATTTATCGATCTCGCAATCATGTAATTATAGAAGCAATGATTTGAGTTTCGTAAAGAAATCTTGAATGTTCTCAAAGTTGTTTGGATCTAGGGAATTTAGCTCGTTTTCGAGAATATGAGCTCGCATCTCATCCTTCTTTCCAAATAAATTGTCCAAGATTGTCCAAACCTTGTTCAAAGTGTTGCATGTGTCCACATGGAAACACAATGTTAGAGATATAGACAAAAATAGAAGACGAAAATCCTCGTCCATCATGATGGAGTATTTGGATTTTTCAATGGCAAAATTTGGTTCAGCTTTTGTATTCATAACTATCTGATCCAAGCCTTTTCCTCTGAGGTGAAGCAAAATCTTTGGCTTCCATTGGAAGTAGTTATACATAGTAAGTATAGTTGAAAGATGAGAACTCCATTCTTTCACCTGTAGTTGTAGCAACAATTGCGGTAGTTCTCTAATATTTTGATTTCCAAATCAAATCTCTAAACAATTGCTAATTCTTTGATCTTCAAACCTACATAATATTGTTCATGCACATTCTCCAAGCCCCTATAGCATTGATACCATGTAAAATTATTACAGCACATATACAGATCTAGCTAAATAATAATTGCACAAACTTGCAAGAAATTGAAAAAGAAAATTGGAATCGAGAATGAATTTGATTAAACAATATTTGTTTGAGAATTAATACATAAAGGAACTAAGTTAAGCTTAGTTGTACATGCAATAAGTATGGATAATTAAAGCTAACTCAAGCTAAGTGTGCTTTATGTTCTGTTAATGTGCACATGCACCAGATGCAAGCACTAGAGTTAACTAACTAAAGCCAAATGCACACCACATGTAATCATTCGAGTTAACTAACTAAAGCCAAGTGCACATCACATGCAATAACTAAAAAAGCTAGCTAAGTGCATAAACACCAACATAATAAATTACATTGTAAAATTAATTTAAGTGAGATAGTCTTAACAACTTGAAATAGGGTGTTAATGAGGTTTTCTTTTAAAAAAAATACGAGCATATAAAAATTTGAACTCACAAATTCTAACTCTGCTTGCCAGCTCAAAATATTATTCTCCCTCAAAATATTAATCTTTTGTCGCGAGGCATTTAAAAAGTCTCTAAATTGTATAGGTAAATAATCGTATACGATTAGTCATGCTTGCCTAATTTACACCAAACTAGAGGTAAAACGACACTAACTACCTCGAGGGATATAATTTCAACGCTAGATATATATAGAAAACATCCCTAAATACATTAGGAAATATGACAAGGTTTTTCTAGGATACAGTAACACGCACTTGCATGGCAAGGCACATCTATGACACAGTAACCTTCAATTATGTACAAATAGTAGGCCACCTTTCTCGCGTGCCCTCGTACACCATCTGCATGCTAAACGGCCACTGGCACGCCGACGTACGTAAAGTAACGGTCTCCGAAATAATTGAATTGCTATTCGAACTTGGCATCCCGATTCGCTGGATATCTCTAAACGTGCTAGCGGGAATACGTAGCAGTTAGAAAGAGAGCAGGTGACTTTCTTGTTTATTTCTTGTACGAAGGTACTAGCCACTACGTGGCCATTTAGGTTCTTTATTTAATATACAAAGCTTTCCATTACGTGACTGTACTGTGCCTTTCAATCCTATCACATTTGTGGATTCAATGAAATATGATTTTATTTATTCTTGATGGAAGACACTTTGGGTTTTGAAACATTTTCTTCATTTCCATGCAGAGTTAGTTTAATGGGCAGTTCAATGTACGAGGTTCTTAAACATCGCTGTCAATCGTATAACGTTCAGTTTCGTTGGATTCCCTTAATTTCCAGAGGCTAGAAGTACGTTAGAGGTCGTTAAACATCGCTGTCAATTTTATTATGTTCAGATTCAGATGGATTATGTTTGCGAATGCAGAAAGGATAAAAATATTGGGTTGTCGCATATTTTGTAAATTGAGCGCACATGGGTTAGTTCCATTTGAGTTTTCGCATATTTTGTAAATTGAACGCACATGGGTTAGTTCCATTTCAGTGTTTTCTATTAAAGCTACAATTATCCATTTCAGTGTTTTCTATTAAAGCTACAATTATGTGTGGATGGCAAACTTATTGTCTGAAGTCTAAGAATTAAAAAATGTAACGGTTAGATATATTTCAATCCCATTTTATTAAAATCTTACCTTAATTTTCATTATATTCATGATGAAATTGTTACCTCGTTATACTACTCTTTTCCATAAACATGATTTCAGTTTGATTCAGAATGTATGAGTTTGCTCACAAGATAGTTGTTGTTATGAATGCTGTAATCCATCAATACATTATATACGAATATTGTTTCTTTCTCTTACTGTATACCAACACTGTACATTATCTTCCATGGATGATGTTGTAACTTTTAGTGATTATATTAAACTTTTTTTCATGGAAGTTGAGGAATTGTCTCAATTTTAAAAGTGGTTGGAATCTAGGTAAAAATATATCATTTTTGTAGTAGCAATGTATGAATCATGTTTTTATAGTGAAAATAAATTCAGCTACATCAAAAACCTCTATACAAATTATCTTAATAGATTCAGCACTATTAAAAACCTCTTTATAAATTAAATAACCTCTTTATAAATTACATATTATAATTATTGATATCCAAAGAAACAGGTCGATGATCAGATGAGGAAAGTATGCCAGCCCTTACACTTGTACGTTTTTATCCCTAAATAATTCATGCAGCCTACGTTCAAATAAATAAAATGTCTTCACTTTGCACACAAATCATCGAACCTTAGTCTACGGATACATTTTTCGTTGATGTACCTGAATGGATTGCATTCGTTGCAAATACATGTTATGAATGGAAAAGGGCGCAAATTGGAAGTTGTTTTCTTTCACGAGGGGGCCGAAACAGATTGTACAGATTGTTAAGGAGAGTTACAAATCCTATGTGCTTTGCAAGGGCAATGCATGGCTTCTATACAGTGGACTTGGTATACGGCAGACATTAACAAAAGATTTTGGAAGCATACCTATTGCCCATTCATTCAAACAAAAATACGTAGCTAGGAACAAATACTTTAGCACCTGGTAACGGGTGTAACTCATTTGTATTACTGTTTGGTTTTCTTAATGAATTTGTATGAAAAAATTATGTGTGCCTCTTTGTTTCGAAGAGATATATATATATCTTTCTATATATATGTCTCCTTGTTTGAGAATTGTGTGGTGATCGATATCCTCTGCATTAATACTATTAAAGAGCAGCCAGCATATTAAGGGTTTATTCAAACAAAGCTAAATATGATAAGGAAAAAGATAGAATAACTCATTAAATAAATATATCCATTCAATATGATGTCATGGCCTTTCTATATTCACAGTATAATGATTATATTCGCAAACAATTTCAATTTTCTCTTTGTTTCTAAGGGATATATATATATATAAAAGTCTTCTTGTTTGAGAATTGTGTGGTGATTGATATCCACGTACGTGGATATATTCTATCTATGCATTATTACTATTAAAGCACAACCTGTGCATGTTAAGGGTTTATTCAAACAAACCTAAATATGATAAGGAAAAAGATACAATAACTCATTAAATAAATAATATGTCTATTCAATATGATGTCATGGCCTTTCTATATTCATAGCATAATGATTATATTGGCAAACCATTTCAAATTTCTGTGAACACGTTCTTTATTGCACGTTGCAAATTTGGAATAGTACCTTCTCTTTACATAGTATGAACTAGTAGTTCTCATTAACTCACATGGTCCCCGGATAGTCTACTTCCCCTTGAGCTATTTCGATGAATTTTGAGGATAGTTTATATTCTATCTTTCTTTGAATATTTAAATTTAAATTTTAAGTATATGCTTTTAGTATTTATATATCATCAAGGAAGGATTTTTTATTTGATATTAATCTTATTGTCTTTTAACACTATTACCTGTGAGGTTTTAAATAATATCTAAGACAATTTTAAAGTCAATTGTCTTAAGTTGAGACAAAAGGAAATTTGTGTATTGTCTTAAATATTATTTTTAAGTGGGTGCTTCAAAATTAGTGTCTCAACTATTGTCTTAAGAAAATTTCATTTGTCTTTGTAGAGATATTTTCATTTTTGTCTCTCTAGAGACAATTACATTTTTGTGTCTTCAGATAAAGACTATATGTTCATAATTCCAACTATTGTCTCTTTCTAGACAATATGAAAAAATATTTAAAAAGAAATAAACAAAATCATTTTAAATGTTATTTTAAGATTGTTTCAACATTTAAAGTTTCCAAATAGTGATTTTAATTACCTTAAATCTCTCTTTATGGGGAAAAGTAGAGAATAAATTCCATTTTTATTTTTAAAAGCTAACAACAAAGTCATTTTAAATCTAAATGAAAAAACAATTTCTAAAACTTAACAATTATGGAAAGTAACCTTGAAAATAATAAGGCAACACACTTATATTTGATGAAAATACATTCATGTCATTGAATTTGAACATGCAAGATCTCCTCAATTGCAACTTCATTTGATGACACATTATGAGGCAAAAGAAAAATGTTCAAAATTTTTCTATCCTATAAGAGAGTTTAGTCTCTGACTTATAAATCCAAAAGCTTGAATCACATTAAATGGTGGAAAATTTAATGCATACCCTTGCATAATTGGAATTAGCTTCCTTGATAACCAAAAAAGTGTAAGAATGTATATGCATTAGAATCGACAATTGATTGGAAACCATGTCTTAATGAAAATTTTACAAAAGATGAAAAATTGAAAAAGGCCCTGGCAACAAGATTAGGCTAATTCTGAATCTATTGGTGACCTACAAAGTTATCTCCTCCATTACTGGTTCTCACAATTTGACAGTCGTTGATGCAATATTTATTTAACATTCTCCAATCTATGTAAACCTGCGCATGAGTATAAAATGTACCTAGCTGTTGTTGAGCAATATTGCATGAAAGTTTTGGACTCCAATTGAAAAAGGGGTATTGAACTATTCTGATCGATGTGGATGTCGACTCCCTACCCAAAACAAAAGAAAAACCAGTCAAAAACTATAAATTCACATTTCCTTAATTTATTATCACCCCCTAAATCTTAGTAAACTATAGCATAGAGTTTAATTACATTTCCCCCAATTATTATCATTGGAGAAGCATTATATTAATCTAATCAGTCACATAAATTTACAAAAAACAACTTCAATGCATGTTGGACATATGGCGCAAAGGGCCTATCAAAAAAGAATCCTAACATGCACTAATTCAAATCAAGATATCAAAGATTTTGCAGCAAAATTCCAATAAGCATTCGAAAGTAATAAAAATAATGTAGTTTACTAACCCAAACCTCATTCAAAAATCATAAAAATAACACAGTTTACCAACCCAACCCTCAAAATTGAAAATTCAAATGCAACTATAAACCCTACACAATAATTTCAAAGATCACTTAAATATCTACAAAAGGAAATTTTTTGTTAAAGGGCTAACCCAAACCTCAAAATTGAATATATCATGGAAAGAATTCAAATGCAGCCATAAACCCTGCAAAGTAATTCTGAAAGTCACCCTGCAAAGTAATTCTGAAAGTCACTTAAATATTTAGAAAAGGATTTTTTTGTTAAAGCACTATGAAAATTAAAATATTGAAAAAGCAAGTCATCAACAAAATGAAAATGATGCACCACCGCACTAATAATACAAAAACTCCAACAAAAATACAAATGAAAAGTAATCGGCATCTGGCACAATGCACCAAACAAAATGGGCAGGAAAAATCTTCAAAAGATTATCGATAAACACATAGTACAACAATTAGTATCTTAGGATGATATGTCCCTTAATGATGTATTTCACAATGTAATGATGCTACAATGATGTTCTTCAATGTGACGTGTCCTCGGCTTATTAAGCTCAGTATGAGGGAAAGAATTTGGGTTCGGGAATTTGGGTTCGGTTCCCCAAAGACGTGAGTTCCCTAGGTTGAGGTTTAGAATACAAATCTAGATAGAACTTGTCGTACTTATGTTTATTTCTTTGGCACTCATGTTCAAGTTAACACTACTGTTGTTTAGAATAGAAATCTAGATAGAAATTATCTTTATCTTCTGCACTTATGTTTATTTCTTCTGCATTAATGTTCAGGTTAACACTACTATTATCAAATAGAGAAGAAAGGTTTCACTAGCTAGAATTATTAGAACAATAGATTGATTTCACTCTGCTTAGTTATGATAAGAGAACAATAATGAGAGTAAGACTTAGATAAAGCTAATTAGTCTTACCACATAATTGTCAGTGGTCATCAAAATTGTTAGTTGTCATTTTGTCCAACCAAATCTTACTATCTTTCTAATTATTTAAAGTATATATGGCTTCACGTATACTTCCATATGATTATAGAGGATTAGAGTTTCCCATAGGCACTCACTCAAAATCAATTTCAATTCAAACTAAGGCTATGGAATTGACTGTTTTTTTTGCACTCTATGGAGAACTTATGACAAGCTTGAATGGAACTATAGTCTTCAAGCTAGTCCATTTCATAGGGAGCTCTACTTAATGTTTGATTTTTCTTTCAAAGTGAATGTTTGTGATAATGTCATTTTATAGTTATTACCTTTCTGTACCTTTTTTATTTCATCCATTCCACTTATATAGGATTTGTTGAATCAGGGGGAAAGAATATCAAGAAATGAAAGATAAAAAAGAGGAAATAAAGACATCAACTCCTGGCATCAAGTACCAACATCTGTTTCTTCTTAGCATCGAATGCATTGACTATTGGGATCTATTTCTTCTTAGCATCGACTGTATTGACTATTGGGATCAGATCCATGACCACCTATTTTGGAATATGGCTATGGTACTGCTATGCCAAAAGGACTATTAGAAGAAGGGGTATACTTAGATGGGAACTACATACTATTGGCTATTGGAATTCCCTAAAAGTTATATAAGATTAGAAATGAGAAGGTTTTCTTTGAATTTTCATACCAACCAAATTTTCTTTAGCAGTATGAACTAGCACTTGAGACTTAGAGTGTGAAAATCATAAGATACACTTCTGTTAGTCCTTATAGTAAGTTTTTCTATGCCCCAAATAGGTAATACCAGCCTTCAACTTTCTTTTGTACTTGCCTTTGTATTAGAGTAAGTTCTCCATGGAAACTAGCATTGTAATAGCCTGCTGAGTCTCCCATAGGCATTTAATCAAAACCAATTTGAATTGGAACTAAGGCTATGGAACTAACTTTTTTTTTTCACTTTATGGGGAACTTATGGCAGGCTTGAACAAAACTATAGTCTCCCATAGGGTTAAGACTTAAGCAAGTCCAGTTCATAGGGAGCTCTACTTAATGATTGATTTTTCTTTCAAAATGCATGTTTCTAATAATACCATTTTATAGCTATTACATTTTTCTACCTTTTTTATTTCATCCATTCCACTTAGACAGGAGTTGTTGGACTAGGGGGAAAGAAGAGGGAAAGGAAAATAAAAAAGAGGAAATAAAGACATCAACTCCTGACATCAAGTACCAACATTAAGTACTAGGATCTATTTCTTCTTTGCATCAACTACATTGAATATTAAGATCGACTATAGGATCACATATTTTGGAGTACGGTTGGGGTACTACTATGACAAAGGAATATTACAAGAAGGGGTATACTTAGATGGGGACTAAATACTATTGGCTATTGGAATGCCCTAGAAGTTATGTAAGATTAACAATGAGAAGGTTTTCTTTGAATTTATGTACCAATCAAATTTTCTTTAGCAGTATGAACTAGCACTTTATACTTAGAGTGTGAAAATCATAAGATACATTTTTGTTAGTCCTTAGAGTAAGGTTGTCTATGCCCCAAATAGGTACTAC
This sequence comes from Pinus taeda, assembly GCA_000404065.3. Classification (NCBI taxonomy): domain Eukaryota; kingdom Viridiplantae; phylum Streptophyta; class Pinopsida; order Pinales; family Pinaceae; genus Pinus; species Pinus taeda. The sequence continues at coordinate 100,271 of APFE030546894.1, forward strand.
TAGCCTTCGACTTTCTTTTGTACTCTCCTTTGTATTAGAATAAGTTCTCCATGGAAACTGGCCTTGTAATAGCCAGTTGAGGCTTAAGCAGTCAGTATTGGATCATTGTATAGGATTAGCCTATCCCATATGATTAGCGAAATAGCCTAGCGGATTTTGGATTTACTAGAAACTATTTACTAGAGGCTATTAGAGTAACTAGGTGGATATGAAGAGTAGAATGTTGGTGATCTCTTGTTTTAAGCGTTTTTGCTCCATCCAAGGCCTATAAAGTAGTAATTCCCATGATTCCTCTCCTATTATTCCTAAGAGAGTATGATAGATTCTCAGTGAAGTCTAAGTCTAATATCATTTCTTTTCAAGAACAGTTTTGTTATATGAAATAATGAAACAATGAGAATATTAATCCTTAGTTAGTGTAAGATATTAGTAGTTATGTTTCATTATAGGATAAGATATAATAAGAGAAGTCCTAATGATTCTATCCCTAATCTAGTTATGTCTTCCTCATAGAGTTCTATCTTTATTCTATAGTGTTATTAACCATGGGATAAGTATTGTATACTGAGTAATATATTCCATAGTATTATCTGGTGTAGGGTGTTTGAAGTATCTGTTTCCTCAGCTCAGGGAGTGGTCTAGTAGGTGACCAAGTCACAGAGTTACTTCCAATTATTTTCATCTCTCCTATCCACCTTTCTCTCGTCTAGGGCTCAACTCATCTAAGCCAAGTATGGGATGGGTAGTATTGGTAGATAGGAAGGAAATCCCAATGCCTCAGACCTTAGTACTCTATTTTTCCAAAAAGAACAAGTGATTCAACCCCACATTCTCCACAAATATTCTTCCTCAAGCTTTCATGAAAGGCACCAAGCATATGCAAACATTTTGCAGAAGACTTCTGTGCAAGGGTTGTACCACAATTCACAAGATTGATCAACACATGAATTGCTCCTTCCTTTGCCATTAGACCTCTTATTTTCTCCAGAAAGGTCAAGTTCCTCAATGCTACCGATGCAATACCCTGCCATTGATACCCATTTCTACAAAATTCAACCAGACCTGAGATTCCATCAAATGTAGAAATCCCAGAGGCATACTCCCTATCTATTTGCATACCACCATTACAATGACAGATCCCTAAGATTACATTTAGCTCAACATTAGTTCTCTTCTCCTTGAAGTCAATAGCCAATCCTTGCAGAGCCTCAACTGATTTCTCCTTGCATGATCCAAGTGGCTCCAGAGACACACACATGACAAAGAGGGCTTATGGAAGCTTGAAAAACAAAGTGATTAGAATGCTTTCGAACTAGGACCAGAGCGTAGATTTTGTCATCCTAATCACAACGATGTGAACGGTTCGTCAATTTGAACTCGTATGAGGGAGAATGAGCCAATCAAAGTTTTGGTCAAAGTTGGACTGTGGGCCAGATTTAAGTGTCCTACAATTTGACCGACCCCAGGGCATGAAACCTAGCTCCTGAAAGCAGGTGAAATTGTTGCCTGTTTAATTTTTCTAATAACCCTTATGTCAGAAAAAATTAATAAAATGGCATTTATATATAAAAATAAAAATAAAAAATATATAAGTGAGGTGGCGGGCCACCACCCCTGCCACCCCCAACCATATTACATAAAATAAAATAAAAAATTAATTATAGGCCGACGGCCCATGACTCGTGCCGGCCCTCCCTCAACCACTTAACAACAAAAGTTAAATTTTATGTGGCTCAGTGGCCATTACCCTGTCGAGCCCTCCAACCACTCCCGTTAATACAACATAATTTTGGCCAATGGGTGGGCCAGCTCTGGTGAACCCATCCCATGACCCACCAAACAATACTGTATGCCATTTTAATATGGAGGTTGGCGGGTATCGAGCCAGCACTAGCCACATGGGTTGGCCCACCACCATGCGGCGGCCCCATGTCAACCAAAACAAACATTAATATGTGTGCCATTTAATACAAACTGTACCCAAAAATTAATGAATTACGGAGGTTATGGGGCGAGCTGCCCAATGCGCACCTGACCCCACAAAACAAATGCGGCTGTTTAAAAAAAACGAAATGCATTTAAATGTGGAGGGGTTAGGGTTTAACCACTCAACCTCCTACTTATAATTCAACATTCATACCAATCTGCCCAAATGGTTTTTTTGTAAATTTTTCCGACCAAAATTTATATAAACCCATCTTTTGTCAGTGCGCCCAAGCATGGAGGAGCGAAGAGCACACACGTGGATCAAGGCATTTTTTAATTAATTTTTAACCTAGGGTGGAACCATGAGCTTGAGAAAAACACAGGTGGAACCATGATTGGGCAGAATTCTCAGCAGGGTGAAATTTTTGCTGTGTCCAAATTGGACAAATTTTATTTCGATGTTACACGTCGTAGCGACATGAACCTAATGGTGTAGTCAGTTTCTTGATCTGAGCATCATATTTACAAAGGATCCAAAGGAAGGAATATTTGAGGAATCTAAAAGATTCCTTAAGCCCCAGATTTTCACTTTCTCATAATTCAGAAATTTGACAATCGATTTTGCACAATTCGACGCCACAAATCTGATGGTGCATTCAGAATTCCCATTTGATCATTTCACTTTTCAGCTGCTTTTCCAAAGTGGAGTGCAGGTGTCAACACTCAATGTGCTAGCAGTCATTCCATGAGATTCGATGTCGTGAGATTGATGGTACGACCAACTTCAGCAGTTTGACATCCTTTGCTTCACATGGCCCAAGGATGTGAGGGATATGAAGTGTGATCATGTACTTCTTTTACTAAGAGATGCATTGTGTTGTATAGATCCTAGTTTCATGTTTGATGTGGGATCTTGTTTCTTACTTTTCTCATGGTTCCTACTTGATGTGATGCAGAATCATTTGTGGGATGTACGTTTTTTCATGATTCATCATGCTTTGCTTGAGATCCCTTTGTTGTGATGTTGATGGGATACTCATGTGTTGCCGTGTATGTTTGCATTGAGATCCCTTTTATGCCATGTTGGCGGGATGCTCATTATCATAATGCATGAGTTTAGTTCATACTAATAGGAGTCCGTTTTGAATGAAAGTTCTTGAAGCATAATATCTCTTGGAGCCACTCCTCCTTGAGGGCATTTTTCTTGTATGATAGCGACGTCACCACCTATGTACATCATCACTGTTGACAACACTTAATGCAGCAACCTAAAACATCTTGACACCAGGGCTTGGAGACATAGTCCCTCCTAGATGAACTTCATTATCAACATGTTGAGTCTTATGTTGTTGATGATTTCCATGTTCCTTCTCCTTTACAACATGCATAGCTGTTCCTTTATGCTATTTTAAATGCAATTCTATTCACATCTTGAAATTAAAAGGTCTTGGTTAAATCCAGGAGCTGAGTTAACTCGGATCATTGCACAAAAAAGTTCCATATTCCAACAACCCAATCAATGGTGGCATAACACTTTCTGCAGAAACACAAGCCTTGAAGACATCAAACTGCACCAGAATCGACACTGCAACAATTGCATATTCTTTGGTAGCAACATTATGTGAATCAAGCAAATGCACCAACTAAAGAATATCCACTCCTCCATCTACCACAAGCATAATATTTATTTCATCCTCCTCTAAAAATTGTACAAGACAAATCAAGGCTTGTTTTTTGAGTTCAGTATTACCAATCTTAAGCCTCACAAACAAACCCTTGATAAAAAAAAATAGGGCATCCCTATTGGAATCTAGACTTGAGACCTTGAAGCCATCACTAGATTCCCTCAATAGTTTGCTCTTTATGAGAATATCCAAATCACACTAATGATAATTGAGTTTGTTGATGAGAACATCTAGGTCACTCTGCATCGTCAGCTTCCCACTGAACAAAAGCTCTCTACAATGCTTTGGAAGCTCTTTGGCCTCTTGCACAGTTGCCACAACATTGGTCAGAAGCTCCTTCAATAATGAATTCTTGGCACAATAAATAGATTCATCCTTAAGAATACTCATGATGATCTGATTTAGTACTTCCATCTTAGATGTGATAGTATATAGGTACGGGGGCATAAAGAATTTATCCAAATAATGAATATAACAAAAAACACAATAAAATTAATTTCCTATTAAATTTGGGTTAATTATGGAGTTTAATAAAACAATCCATCATGTGAATTTCTATAGTGATGTAACTTGCATCACTATCTTTTCAATGATATCATTCTTCAACGATAGAAATTTGTAGGTTAATTATGTAGGTGAATTTCCAAACTTGCATCAATATCTTCAATCTATAGAATTCTTTTGGTGAATGTGGGTTTATAGTTATCTTCAAAGATAGAAATTTCTATAGTGATAGATTTCTATGTGAATATTCCAAACTTGGACCAATATATTTTCAATGATATCATTCCTATGGGTGTTCTTATTATCTTTGAATTCAATGCCTTCTAACAATTTTCAAATAAATTTATGGTATCCTATGAATCTTCAATTAGAAAAACACTAATTTAATACTCAACACGGTATATAATTAAACATTTTTATGATGAAAGGGTTTCATTGGAGATTCCATCTCTTCATATATTTAGAAGGTAAATTAGTAGATAATTATCTTTGCATCGCTATTTGGGCGTATATTATCATGAAGCTTGAAAACTGATGCAGGAGAAAATGTAATTGTGTGTTCACATGTTGTGGCTAGCAAGAGATGAATTTCATTGACCTGAGTGGTCAAAAGTTAGTTTTAGTAGAGAGAGTTGGACCTCTCGAAAATGATCTTTACTTCATTAGTTTAATAATTAGAATATGTTATTTTTTTGTTAGACCTCTATAATACTAGTGATTCCCCCATTACTATTGTCACTGTATCCATTATTATTATTATTCTGCCCCTATTTTCCCCATATTGTTATTAGTATGCCCCATTGAAACCCACGATTGTCATTTTTATGCCCTTATGTTATTACTATTATGTCATCTTGATTATATTGTGACCCCTTAGACTCTTATATATAGAAGGGATGTTTAGTCATTTGTGTAATGTAAAGGAGGTTGCCCCCTCAAAGAGGCTGAATTCTAAGGCATTGATCTATATTTTCTATCTTTTTGTGAGCTGGTTTCCTAACATTTGGTATCAGAGCTTTGGATTCTAGGGTTTCATTGCTCCAAACAGGTCATCGTGGAGTTTTCGCTATAACTTTTTTCTGGGACATTTCATAAGCTACAAAAAAAGCACATTTGATCCGAAATCATTCTGAACTTTAGATCCAAATTTCAGAGTTTGCCTCACTATATTTGCAGACATATGACCTCATAAAGTTAGGGTTTTTGTAGACTCCTGAATTATATTCGAAACAGGTGACCTAGGGAAAATCATCATAACTTTTGTTTTGAGCATTAGATTGAAATTTGTAAGAAGTTTCAGAAAGATGATGGCCTGTAGTTTTCTATGTATCAGTTTCAGGTACTAAGGTCAAAACAGTGTCGTGTGGCATGTCGTACAAGTTCGCTCTACTAAACTAGTTTATAATCAGGTCACCGTGGGATATTTGGCATAACTCTTCCTTGGAGAATCCAATCTTGATCAGATTTGCATGGTTAGAAAGAGGACTCAAAGGGCCACCACAGAACGATATTTTAGATATTCGAGATCTACAGTTACATAGATGCAACAGATTCAATATCGAGCTCTTACAAACTGAAAAAAAAAAAAAAAAGAAAAAAAAACAAAAAAAAAAAAAACTGTGTAGTTTTCTTAAAATTTTGAATAAGATTGGTTTGAAAAATTAGGTTGAATGAATTCAAAGGGAATAGTGAAGAATTATTAGCATTAATTAATGCCCTGAAGAAAGAAAATGGAAACAACTCAATTTATTAGAAATAAAGGAGAATAAATAATATAAGACCATAAATCATCATAAAATGGAGTTATATAATAAATTATAATAAATGACATGATGAAGATTAGTGGAAATGGGTGGGATAAGTGTTCAAAAGTGATAATAATAATGGCATATTAATGGCCCAACATACCCCCACACTCAATATGTTGCATGTCCTCATGCAACGAAAACTGAGTATATTGCATGTCTTCATGCAACCCAAAGACAAAAACCCATGTGTTAACCAAACAATAAAAAGATATGTTCATCTCAGCTCATGAAATGGATAGAACAAATGAATTCTTCCTCAATTAATGAATATTCAATTTTAGGAATCTTGATGAAGGCATAACAATTAAGTTGCAGCAAAATATGATATAAATAACAACAACCTTCATTAACCATTTTCCCAAAAACTACAAACCAGATTTTGTTGAAATGTTGCAAATAGATTTGTAATATATGAATGCCTCTATGATCCAAAAATTGGATTGTTTTGATGCACGGATCATGAGATATAAACAAAATGGTTGTAGGTGAGAGTGCATGATTTCCAAGATTTTATGAACCAATTTAACTTGAAATGATCTGGGTTTGTATATTTTAATAGTATGTCTGTGTTTCCTAGAGATCACAAGAATTGAGTTCATAATGTTTAAAAATATTATGGAAATCAATTTCTACACTGAAATTGTATGCCTTAAATGAGAAAGAAAATAGAAAACATCCATCATGCGTAGCAATTCCTCCCCCGCTTTGAAAAATTAGCATGCTCTCATGCGATGCTAGAAAACAAATAGAGGTGGTTGCTACTATCCGTTGAAGTCTATGCTTGGTGTAAAACAACATGGAATAAGGGAGGTCTTGAGAATGAATAAGAATAACAATGGATGATAAAGAATATTAATGATGTGGGCATAATAAAGAAATGAAGGAACACTCCCCCACACTCGGAAATGATATGCTGCTGAAAAAGGGGAAGTGGTAAAGAGGTGAAATGAAGAATGATAAATAATGCTCAAAATGGATTTTCATGAAATTCTCCTAAATTCGTAATAAATGAGAAAATTATGCTATTTTACCTCAAGTTTTACCTCCAAAAGAAAAATGTGGAATGACATATATGTATTGATAGTGATTGAAGCTGATGTAGGCAAAGTTGGTGCTGAAAGTGATGCAAAAGATGGAATCCAAGTAAGCACATAATGTCTGAAAAATGTTTCACGTTCGCAAGTTGCTTGAGCCGCTTCTGTTAGTTGCAATAGGGTGGTCATGCTACGAATAGAATTGTGCCCATACTTGTTGTTCTCCTGTAAACAAAACACTATTTTGCATACAATGTTCTTGAATCCATAGTGTTAGTTTTAAATAGCAATAGATTAAGATGCATACAAAAATTTCAATCAGAAAAACTTATCAAAACAACAAGTTATGGCAGGCGTAGTAATCATATCACATGCAATCTCATAATGCATACATTCCCCCCTCCAATTGGAAAAAGGATCCCATGACCATAAAGCATATGAAAGGTTTTGTGCTGACGAAAAGGAAAGGGAATGAACAATACAACAGTAAATGAAGCAGAGTACACATATCATGATAGGACAGCGAGAGTTATGGTTAGAATGAGATCAGAGTGTATAAAGATAGTTATGAATAAAAGATAGGACGCTTTGGATTGATGATAGTTTATGCAAAATGAAAAGGGACAAAAATATGTTAAAAATATGCTTTACTGACGGTATTCTAGCTGAAAATGATGTGATTGATCGTAAAACAATTTCTCATGCATAAAGGTTCAAAACAGGGAAAAAGTTAAGGAAATAACTTCTCTGATAAAAAGAAAATAAGAAAAGGGTATTATAATAATAATTGACGAAAAGATATAACTTCAATACCATAAGCAGAGCCTCTGCTGCCAACAGGCGTCCATAGCCTCGGCAGGGTTGCTTTTTTAACCCATATGAGCCAGGATCCTCAATTTATAACTAGAGAGTTTCAGTGTTATTCTACAGAAGAGATCAGTGTGCTGACGTGGTAACCAGATAACCACACTTCCATTCACTGGGATGTAGCAAGAGTGATCAAGTCGGCTCGTGATGAGACCTCCTGTTCCAAGGATAATTTGGCTATCCAATGGATCATAACCCTAGTGTGGTGGCCATAATGGGAATGTCACTTTGTTACAGCCTTATGAACATGGTAGACTGGCTCGTAATGAGACCCCCTATCTTCTGTGAACAAAATTTTATTGTTATTACACATTTTTATGATAAAAAGAGGGAGGCTCAGTACTCCTTAAGAGCAGGGATGGTGGAAGAAGTTGAACATGTCAATAGAAAAATATACCCATAATCTCATTTATTATAGATAGAGAAGATTATAACCATGTAGGGTGGAACTAGCATAGTATTAAGATGATCAATCAATACCATGTTCAACAGAAAACAATGCAGTAAAGTAATATATAAATAATTGTGTCCTTTTGAAAATAAACTATCATCAAGGGGTTGTCCTGTTAAAGATCATAACGTGAATGATATTAACTTGCTTCAATAGAATCCATAATTCTTGTCCTCATAAAAATAGTGTACTTCATACCATAAAAAGGAATCAATAAAATGTGGTTGAGCTGATCTAAGAATAATCCCACAAGAGAAAGGAAGGGTTTCTCTTAAAAATATTCTCAGAGTGTTGCTTTTTTTTGAAGGAATAACAAAAACACTCAAAAAGAAAGTGGTGGTCTATGTAGCAAAGAAAATGCATACCAAAAAAACAAAAATACACACAAAAAATGTGAAAATGCAAATGCCGTTCCTTTGGAAAAAAAAGAACAGCAAAAGCTAAAAGTGTCGTTCCTTTAGAAAAGGAAAAGAATACAAGTGTCGTTCCATTTCGAAAAAGGAACAACAAAACGTGAAAGTGCAAAAGTGTTGTTCCATTTCAAAAAGGAACAACAACTGTTCCATTTTGAAAAGGAACAACAAAATGTGGAAGTGCAAAAGTGTTGTTCCATTTCAAAAAGGAACAACAAAACATGAAAATGCATAAGTGATGTTCCATTTCAAAAAGGAATAGAAAAGCGTGAAATGCATAAGTGCTGTTCCATTTCGAAAAGGAACAGCAAAACGTGAAAGTGAAAAGGTGCTGTTCCATTTCAAAAAGGAACAACAAAACGTGAAAATGCATAAGTGTTGTTCCATTTCGAAAAGGAACAGCAAAACGTGAAAATGCAAAAGTGTTGTTCCATTTCAAAAAGGAACAACAGTTCTATTTCGAAAAGGAACAGCAAAATGAACCGTGAAAAAGGAACAACAAAATGAATGGCTGAACCAAAAAGTGTTATTCCTTTAGAAAATAAATAGCAAAACGAAAATGATGTCCCTTTGAAAAAGGAACATCAGGAACGACAAAAATGCACACAAATGCTGTCCCTTCAGAAAAGGAACAGTAAAATGCACAATCATAAAATGCAAGCATGCAAAGAATGAATTAGCTGTTCACTGCATTGATGTTGAGGATGAGTTGCACTTTGAATGAAGCAACACCTGAAACAAAATATATAAGAGAAATTAGAAAAGAAACAACAAAAAGCAGTATGTAAATAAATAAATTGAGTTACAACAGCTATGATGTTATGTCAAAGAAATGATCTATTCGAAAAATGTTTTAGCAGTAAAGACATGACATGAATCTTCAAATGGAAATCAATTTTTCATTTGTTCTATTATCAATCCGTTGGGTAATGAGTTGGATGAGACTCCCTTTGTTTCATAAAATTTCTTTCAAAAATCACTCGTCCATAAATTGACCTTCTTTATTTTCGCAAGACTTGCAAAAAACGAGTGTCTACCTGCAATAAAACATTAAATCATGGAGAAAGAGAGGTGATCGGGCTCCCCTAATCCAAAAATTATGCAAAAAAACTAATAAGTAGTTGCTATGTAGAACAAATCCACGGAGAAAATAACAAAGTAAAATTTATTTGTCACCTGCGGGAGAGCAGTGGCCAATCATGATAACCTGCAATGTTTTAATCACAACTTCTTTGTTTTTCATCGAAATTGAGTGATTCAAAAGCCAAATGAGATTTAATTCAAAGCTATATCTCCAGTAGAAACAGGTTTTAAAAATTAAATGATATGATATGTCAATTTTAGTTAGAACAACCTGCATAACAGAGTCCTTTTCGATTACCCACCTTAGACCAACAGTTGATATTTCAAGCATAACTTTTTTGTTTGATGTCAGATTCGAATGATTCAAATTGGAAATGAAATTATATTCATTTATTTATTTCCAATAGAAACAGGTTTTGAAGAGAAGAAGAATTGATAGGTCAAATACTGTAAGGAACAACCAGAAAGACATAGTTTTAAGGGTGTTGATTTACGATAGACAGTTAGTATTTTGATCATAAATTCCTCATACGATATCCAAAATGAGTGATTCCAATTTTATTGTAAAGTATATTCATAGGGGTATCTACCATAGAAACAGGTTTTAAAAATTCATTCATTTAGGCCTCCAAAAACTGACTGTCCCAACTCTGTCCCTGAGCTGCCCACTAGACACCCTGTCAATGTTTTGTTTCTAACTTTTTCGTTTCAAATCCAAATTGAATGATTAAAATTGAGTTAGAAATTAGACATCAAGGGCTACCTAGTGTAGAAACAAGTTTTAAAAATTCATTCATTTAGGCCTTCAAAAACTGACTGTCTCAACTCTGTTCGTGAGCTGCCCACTAGACACCCTGTCAATGTTTTGTTTCTAACTTTTTCGTTTCAAATCCAAATTGAATGATTCAAATTGGGTTAGAGAGTAGACATCAAGGGATACCGAGGGTAGAAATAGGTTTTAAAAATATTCACTTTTGGTCCCTCAAAACATGACTGTCCCGACTGTTTTTGCAGAAATTCCATCAAGCCGGCAAGCCAAAAAATGATATTCAAGCATTTTTTCATATTGATGATAAAAATGAATATAAGTGTTTGTAGAACTATTATTTCCATTATAATTCATCTACATACACAAATGAATTAAAAAAAATCATCACCAATGTTAATTTGCATAGCATGTTGCAACAAAAACAACTAGGTTTACATGGAAAAACAAAATGCATTTATTTATTCCCTTATTTATTTTATTTTCTACACTAACCTATTTGATTTAAACAAATGATTGGACACGATATGAGTACTTCCAGTGGAGCCATTTTCGAATAAGGCTCAGGATGGACATACCCAAATTGAAAATGCATCCTAATGAATATTAGGGATGAGAACCAACTTCATTGAAAAATGGTATCAAAATGTTGAAGATAGAATAATGTTGCAAACAAATGATGGAGTGAAAACCAATCTTCAATATATCCTTTAACTTTTTTGATTTCGCATAGCCATCATATCATGAAGTTCTTGAGCTTTTAAAATAGCTTGTTGATGCATAGTAAAAGAAACCTCATTTTCTTCCATAGCTTCTATAATTTTTGCATTTGAAACATTCTGAATCTCATTGTAGGTTTTCTCTAATGGCGCATGTGAGATAGAATGGGTGGGGAGGGTGGGTAAATTTGGCAGTTCAACATTGTAAGCATGTTGTACTGGTTTATTGTGGCGAGGGTGTGGAATTAGTTGAGCAAGACATTGTATATGGAATTGAGCATTTTGATGATGTGGTTGATTGGGTTGTGTGAATGAATATGAAATGCAAGCAGGATGTTGTGGAAGAGCTGGTGGAGAATATGGAGAATGTTCTTGTGGTACAAGATGAGGGAGAGTAGTCATGCAATCATAAGGTAAACCATGCCAAGCTTGTAGACAATATTGGTGGTTATATTGAAATTGACATGGCTGCCCTAACACATTAATATTCCATAATGGATTATGCAAGTAAGAAAGTGGAGAGGGAGTGTTTTGAACCATACCTATAGGCCATGATTTCCATGGTTTTGACCTTGTTGCAGCTTCCTTGCCTCTTTGATTCGATACTTCCATACTAGATAAGGAAGACTGAGTATCTATAAGATGCTCCTTTCGGTCCTGAGGGTAAAACATCCAATTTTTCATTTAGAGAGCTAATAAAATCAACTTTAAAATTTTCAAATAAAGCATTGATTTCAGCCCTTATGTCTCCTATTCTTGTAGCAGATTTGGAAAATGAAAAACAAACATCTCTAGAATTCTGACCAGCCTTAGAGATTCCTCTTGAATACCTTATGCACAACTCACAAACATCATCATATGACAACTAAAAAACATCACCTTTTCCTATCAGATTTAAGAGTTCTAAAAATTTATCTTTGATTCCTTTAAGAAGGCGTGTTTTTAAGATCTTTTTCTCCAAATGCTTATATTTTGATTTTTGAAGGTTGTATTGAAATCGATCTACATAGTCCTCCAAGCTTTCATCTTCCCCTTGTATCATATCGAAAATATCTTCATTGGATTTGCAATAGTCTTGGTACTTCTTCAAGAATATGTTCTTCATGTCCTCCCATGATTGGATGCAATTCCCACCTAGGCTCATGAACCATTGGAGAGCTGCTGCTTTTAGAGTAAGAGGAAACACTTTCAATCTTTGATCATTACTACAATAATCATATCCTCTACAAAGTATTTCAAACTCAAATAAAAATGTATGTGGATCTTCATTTGCTAAACCATGCAAATTTGGTAAAGATGGGGGAATTATGTGCATTTGTGTCACTCCTCCTAGATCTTTGATAGGAAATTCAAAAGTAGAAATGTGAGCCATTTCTCACCATAGTATAAGATGTTCTTCATGTGTTTCTTCGAGGCTCCTTCTTCAAATGTCCCTGTCAATCGGTTAGTGAAATGGGTGGTGCTTACATGACCACTTTCATGTGATCCATTTTTTTAAAAAATTTCTATCTTTTTCCTAATCATTCACACAAAAATTCAAACATCTATTTCTACCCTAGGTTCTTTAACAGTCATGTTTGAGAACATAGTGAGTAAGCATAAGGTGTGATGGAGATAGGGTTTGAGACTGAAACATAGGTCAGACAAACTGTTGTAATCGAGTCGAGAGGGCCAAGACTCTATAATTTTGATTTTGTTGAGTAAATTATTGAGTGTGGTGTTGCATGTTAATCCTGGTGCAGAATTTCATTGTATCTGTGTTTGAACATTCTAGACCCTAATCGGGTATTTTCTCTATTTATAACACTTTATTTATAAATCGCAGTAAATTAATGATTAAGCGTTAATATTTTGGTTAAGCATTAAACATTTCCTTAAAGCGCCTTTATTAAAGTTATATATTAAGCATGTGGGATTAACCATAGAGGTCGACATTTAGCACGCCAAAACAACTTTTCTCACGTGTTTCTGAAATGATATCGATTGTGCTAGAGTCTACTCGAGATTGCACAATGATTGTTTGATCAAGCGGGGTCAATCGATGGTGGTGATCATCCGGCGAGTTAGTGTGTGATACGATGCAATAACCATTGGATCTGAAGGAGTGAAACTGACGGTGCAGATTGAAGTGCTTGGCTAGAGGAAGAGTTAAAGTGGGACCGGCAGTGATATTAGAGCAAAGCAGGCCCCTTAGGGGAAAATCTACATAAATAACATTTGTTTGCACGCAGATGATTGGTTATAAAGTTAACCATTAGTCTATTTTCAAACTACCACCTCATTTTTTGTCAAACTCCTGTGTCAAAACCAAATTAGCTAACTAGGAATTTTGTTCTATTAACTTGATAACTTGACTAATTCTATTGAAAACTATTTTTCAAGCATTGTTTCTCCATTCATTTCTTCTCTTGAATTTCTCAAGAACATTGTAAAGGTTATTTGCAATCTGCAACATGCCTTCCAATGGGATGGGGAAAAAATAAAGAAAATATAGGAACTGGTTAAATGGGATAATGGAAAATTTTAGGGGCTAATATTCACATATGTGCTAATTTTCCTTGATTTTTCCAAAACAAATATTTTCCAATTTCCATTTTTTATAAAATGAAATTGCCGAAATTTTACAATATAAAATTATTTTACCTTAACAGTCGCCAACATTATATAGAGAGTGTATATAAAATCATTATGAATTTGAATAATTTTGCGAATACATAAATAAACATTATATAGTTTGCATATTAGTGACTAGTGAGATTTTCCAGTGTTTTTAAACTTCAAGATAATTTTCCATTCTTAAAATTTTCCTTGTATGGTATCATGGAATTTTCCTTTCTAAATTAGTAAAAGGATTGGGTAAAAAATATATTGACATATTAATCTCAATTCTTGGTGAAAAAACTTGGTGGAAAAAACTTCAAGGTCATGGTGCCTTATAGATAAGGATATGGAAGAAAAAAGTGTGTTTTAAATCTTAAACAACATGGTCTTTTAAGAATGGATAGAAATAGACCTAGTTCTATAATTTGGAATTTATATTGTCACAATAGACACCTTATAGAGGAGAAATTCTTTTAAAATTTTATGGATGGATTAACAACATTATTTTGGGATTATTCTTAGCTGTAGTTTCCAATATTGAGGGACAAATAAAAGATATAAGTACTTCAAAATACTACATTGATCCACATGAGAAAAAAATGATTCCATTATTCGGATTCAATTGGCCTTAACAAGTGGTTTTCATGGATACCTAAGGATCAAAGGCCACCTGCTAGCATGGAATTTGAAGGGGATTGATTATGGCAAGAGTTGTCATCAACAAAAAATAAACATCATTGGGAATATTTTTTATGCGGGTATCTTAGTATTAAATAATCTTTCAAGCTAATAATAGGGTAACGAGATTCCCACATGGTATTTGGGTAAAAAATTGGAAGTGAACCCTCTATCCAAAATCCTCTGTTTCTTTGTCAGCATTAGCTCAAATAATTTTTTAATCTAGGCTAACTTCGTGAAAAGATTATTTCAAGGGCCTTTATTTTTCCACCGTTGTCACAAAAAAGGGGAAATATAGATAGTCTCCTAAATGTTTCTAAATTTGTGACATCTTTATGTGATAATTGGGAAAATCGCCTCAAGTAGCTTGGCATAATCAAACCTAGCTTATTTGAAAGACACAAACTTCAACGTGTTTACAAATATCTTACCACATTCAGTTATAAAATGGGATTCTAAATTGTGAAAAATAGAGCCAAAATATTAGTGTGAGCCTAAAAACAAGAATTTGTAAGTATAAGGGCATCCGAAGAGCCCAAGCCATAGAAATCACTACTTTTGACCGTGAAAACATAAATCTGTTATAAGGGTATCCAAAGAGCCAAACCACAAAACTCGTTGCTTTTGACTCTACCAACATAAATCTATCATGAATATGGATACAACACAAAAGAAGAAAAGGAAGCCGAAGGAATCTATCATGGATCTGTATACAGTGCAAAAAAAGGTAGTCCTTAATTGGAACAAGGAAGACTATATTCATAAAGTGGGATTCCAAATTCTGAAAAATATAGTCAAAATATTAGAGTTATTTGGGTGGGGAGGTATAGGGGTAGGGGGGTATTGAAGGTATTCACAGGTATAAAAAAAGGTTTTCAATAAAAATAGCGGATATCTATAAAGAATAGGGGTCCTTTTTATTAGAAAGATGTGTTTTGATGAGTTTAAATAAAATGACCTTGAGATCCTTTGATCAATATATAGTGAGAATGGGGGTATTCTTTAATGTCCCATGACAAAATGTATCATGATATATGTTTACTAAGTGGATATCCCATGGTTTGAAACTATAGTAAACTAGAAGCACCATGTCTTATCGAACCCTATTTTCGAGATCACCTGTAAAAATTCTCTAGGTTTCCTACAATAGGAATTTTGGAAACAAGGGAACCAATATATCTTATGAAACGCCCACCTTGTAGTGAATGGAAGGTAGGGTAGGATCATGCAAGGCATACATGAATTGATATTTTATACTTCATTCCAAGAATAAATTGATAATGTAATGCACACTATGTTGTAATTATCCAATGCTTGGAGCTCAAGCCTAACAACACCCATTCACTTCTAAGATCTTTAGAGCCTATAAGTCCCATTCTAGATAAATAGGAGCCTAATCCCATGCATTTTATGAATCTCCACTTTGGTGAATCTAAGGTAAATAGTAGACTACTGAATTTGGTGGGCCTTCCATAAGTGATAAAGAAGAGTTCTTGGGTTGTCTGCATGGTGCCTAGGTATCAATAGCAATAATGCCACCGAGTTAATTTCTCTCAAATTTAGGTTTCTCAACCTTTCCCTAGAAAGAAATGTAGGTGTAATAACTAAAGGTGACTCTCAAGGTTTCATAAAAATGATAAACATATTACTCGAATAACATACTCATATATTCCATGAAAATAGTAAAAACAAACACCATAAACAATTTTTCTTTGAAAATAGTAAAAGAATCTAGCATGATTTTGATAAAATCATATTGAAATTCACAATCTATTTCTAGACCAAAAATAATTTAAACACTCTCACAATCAAATCTATATTTCCACCAATTTTAGAGGGAAATTCTAACCTCTTTAAAAAATTTGACCCTTGTATCCAATATGGGGTAACCAAAATGATCACTTGAAACATTCAGCCAGGTATGGGCAAGTAGCATCGATAGTTTGGAATTTCATTTAAAATTTCACATTCTTTTCACCTAAAGAAATAGACCCTAGAGAAACCCTGAAGTGTAAATAGTTTTTCTTGGAAGTATATCACAAAACTTGTGAAGACCAAACATCTTTCAAGTGTACATATTTTTGCCTGGAATTAGACCACAAAACTTGTCATTCATGTTTTGTGTCTATGCTTAGGTTAGTGATGTTTGGAGTCTATGCCAAAAAAATGAGTATGTATAAGTCTGATCTAAAATATAATTCTTGACAAAAAAATATTTAATTATGAACTATCATAAGTGTACAAATCCGTACAGTCAAGAAGATTGTTGTAGGAGTACCATTGAAGGAAACTATTGCTAACCTAAAGTCACAATATATTCAATTCATCATCTAGATTCAGGCCATTTTTTTTCCGTGACACTTACATAAAAATAGTGTTGTAGGAAAACAAACTACATTCATAGAACAAAGTACCTTGAAATTCTTTTTTGTTCCACAAAGTTCAAAAAACAAAGTATCTTCAAAATTTGTTTTGTTGCACAGATAATTATTTCATGTTTGGTCCCTCACAACCTAGTGCATGCCTTAGAAGCTAGAGAGATGCATTTTCAAGTTATTAAAATTTAACACATATCAATCCTTTTTGTCCTCTTTCTACAAGGTGTTACATTAATTGTGGGTGTGGAATGCTCATCACATTGAACACCCTCCTGATTATTTCTATCTTCCATTCGATGAAATTCAACAATGGTTTCCTACCAAGGTTTAGTAATGACAATTGAATGATTGTGTGCAACAAACAATTTGTCATGTGCTTGTATCTCCTCCTCATGCTCACTCCCAGATGTTTCATCCGATGATTTTGATTGTTGGGATTCCTATACACAACACAATTTAACTTGCTAGAATAACATTATACCTCTAATTAAATTATTGCATTATTCATAAAATATTATAAACAACTAACCTCATACTCATAAACAATAATTTATTTTTCCCCTCGATCTATCATGTGTTGTTGAAGACCTTGGGAACCGTGTAATAAAGCATATTTTAAGTCTTCCTTGGAAGCTTCCTTTTGAAATTGGTAAATCTACATTAACAAATATAATCATATTTATAATCTATAATAACTAATAAGATACAATTAACTCAACATGACCATGGTTATTTTCCCTAAAATATAAAATATAATAGATGAAAATATTCAATTATCATGCCACCATGAATACTACTATATCCACCAGAGCCTAATTTATGATATCCAATTCTTGACACCCTAGCTTGGGTTGCTTTCATTGTATTTTGAATTCATCTCTTAGCTCCTCCTTGTGTAGATGGCCTATAGTTTGAATTATTGCAGACTTTCTTCATAAAATAGGAATCTTTCATAAGTTCACTCCACATCACTTGCTCTTTGATCTAAGTTGGATGTAGATACATCACATTTTTGGTCGAATTTGACCTTAAATTGTCTCTTTTTGAGTGAATTTATTTACTTGCAATCTCTAAAATAATTTATGGATGAAATCTAGGATTACCAAATGCTACTATGACATATTTAAAGTTATTATTTTTTAGATTTGATTTGCTTCCTCCAATACATTTGGATGGTATTGCTAAATAATTGTTCTGGACGACGAAAAATAAAGTGATAAAATTTTAACCCCATTTCATTCTTTAAGACACTTCCTTGTGAAGTGAGCAAGATTGTAACCTCTTGCATTCCTTTCGTAGTTTCTAGTGATATTGTTGTAGTGTTGGGGTTTGAGGTAGACGCATGTATAGGTAAATTATGCACTTTTTCACTTATATCTTGCATTTACAATGAAATTGTGGAACTGTTAAGAATCTAACCAAAATATCAAACTATTTTCATTTCTAGAATAATTATCCAAAACGTAAAAAATGAAATTATAAAAAATAAAATAATGTTGCCTATTGATTTGAGGTAAGAGCTACACTCTCAAGCAATGGAATTTCCCATAGGTGAATTTGTTTAATTATTTCTTGTCTAATTAAAACATTTTCAAGAATAGTTGGTAGGAGACTTAACATTCATGATTATGATTCTGTGAGACTCCTCAAAGAAACTTATTCCATACTTGGTGAGAGAATTCTGAAAGAACCCACATTTGATTGATTATGTATTAACTCTAATGTACTCTTAAGAGGGTCATGCATGTTCAATTCAACATGTATACTAGGAAAATCAGTATTTGATGTAGATGGCATGTTATGGGGTTCTTGTCTAGGTGTAGAGGGCATAACAAGACCTTTTATACCAACAAACTATATACTTGTTGGAGTCACCCTAGAAACATCCTGCAAGGCACAAATATAAATAATAAGATGGAATAATAGATGAATAATGTTGAAATGTGTGACTAGGTTCGGTATTTATAATGACATATGTAATTACGATTTTATGTAATTTACATAAAGGAGGAAAACTAAGATTATTTTTTTTATGCTTGAGGGATGGGTTTCATGCTCAAGGAATTATATTCTAGATCAAGCTCACAATGTGAAATCTTAGGATTGTCATTGAGTCATTGTCATAAAGAACCATTTGGGCATGTTACATATTGCCTAAAATTTTTTTGTTTGAGGTCAAATAGATTCAAAAGACCGTTCGAGACCAAGTCAGAATGTTGACAACAAGTTTTCTCAAAAGGCGGTGGACATGAAGGCTATAAAAGGAGGTTGCCCAATTGTTAAGGCATCAATCAAACAAAAGAAACTCTAAAACAGTGAAGGGTAGAACAAGAAAGAAATACTTATGATTCAGACTATAATTATAATATTATATATATAATATATAGACACATAACACACACAAACTACTGCTAAGGCATCAACTCGCACAAAAAAATGCGCGCTCCAATCATTCTTGTTATCCATAACTCAATCAGTCTTTCAAGAAGAATAATGCTCATTTATTCATTTTGAAAAGGTGATGGAACTAAACAGGGAAACAAATATCCATGTTGATATTTTGTGGTAAAGAAGCTCCATAAAAAATCATAATATAACTTCAAGGAACACATGAAGAAGCAAGTCCCATTAGAAGAACGACAATATCTATGAATACTGATTAAAATAAGGTCATGAAGATGGAAAATGATCAATGACATGTACAGTACTATTGCAATGAATCATGGCAACCAAAATAATAAGCACTACAAGTAGGTGTTCATGAGGTATGTATAATAATTTTCTTTTTAAGGGTCCATCCTAAGGTATGTATAATACTTTTCTTTTTAAGGATCCATCATAAGATGTAGTAGGGTTGATGTTATGGGTTTATATTTTAAGAAAACCCTAGTATATAGAAACCCTAATATTAAGGTATTTGTTCCTTATGATTTTATTTATAGGGCATGGGATAAACTCTAGAATGACATAAAGGGAAAGAGTATGATCTAAGGTTTCAATTTAATAAACCCTAGAATGACCTTTTGATTACATAAAACCATAGAAAAGTAACTTGACATCATGTTTTGGTATCATATTTTTCTTGTGTTACTTGCTAAAATAGTATTACAGGTACAAGAACTAAAAAACAGATGGTATGATCCATTGAAAGGGATGATGAAAGAAGGGAACTATACAAACCCTTAGACACTATTCATAATATAGATGAATAACAAGGAAAAAGAAAAAGATGAGAGACCTTTGCAATGGTTGATTACATATTAGTAATAAGGCATCATGATAAGCATAAAAATTGAAGAAAGAGCTCATAGATGAAGTAAAAGTCTACATACTGATAACAATCATCATAGGACAATGTAGCTCTTGGTAACCTCATAAATCATTGATTTGTTGTCATAAAGACCCATTCGAGCATGTTAAATATTGCATAGAAGATTTTTGTTTGAGTCAAATAGAGTCAAATGACCCTCCAAGACCAATTCAAAATGTTAACAAGTCAGCCTCAAGATGGAAACAAGTCAGCTCAAAAGGTAGTGACATGAAGGCTATAAAAGGAGATCTCGCCCTAATTTGTTAGGGCATCAACCACACACAAGAAAGTCTGAAACCAACAAAGTGTAGAATATGACAAGCGAGGGATATGATTCAGACTATATATATATATATATATATACAAACTATGGCTAAGGCCTCAATTGGCACAAAAAATGTAGGAACCAATCATTCTTGCTCTCCATAACTCAATCAACCTTTCAAGAAGACTAATACTCATTTATTCATTCTAAAAAGGTGATGGAACTAAACAGAAAAAAAAAACTCCATGTTGATATTTTGTGGAAAAGAAGTTCCACAAGCAATCATATTATAACTTGAAGGAACACATGAAGGAGTCCCATAAGAACAACGACAATATCTCTGAAGACTCATTAAAAGAAGGTCATGAAGATGGAAAATGATCAATTCCATGTACAATACCGTTGGAAGGAATCATGGCAACCAAAATAATAAGCACTATATGTAGGTGTCCATGAGGTATGTATAATAATTTTCTTTTGAAGGGTCGATCATAAGGTAGGTATAATAATTTTATTTTTAAGGGTCCATCACAAGATGTAGTAGGGTTGAAGTTATTGGTTTATATCTTAAGAAAACCCTATTATTTAGAAACCCTAATCTTAAGGTATTTGTTCCCTATGATTTGATTTCTAGGGCATGTGATAAACTCTAGAATGACATAAAGGGAAAAGATTATGATCTAAGGTTTGAATTTAAGAAACCATAGAATGACCTCTTGGTTACATAAAACCATAGAAAAATAACTTGATATCGTGTTTTGGTATCATAGTTTACTTGGGTTACTTACAAAAATAGTATTGTAGGTACAAGAAGTAAAAAATGGATGGGGTGATCCATTGAATGGTATGATGAAAGAAGTGAACTATACAAACCCTTAGACACTATTCATAATATAGATGAATAGCAAGGAAAAAATAAAAGATGAAAGACCTCTTCCATGGTTGAATGCATCTTAGTAAGAAGGCATCATGGTAAGCATACAAATTGGAGAAAGAGATCATAGCTGAAGTAAAAGTCTACATAGTGGTCGTAGTCATCATAGGACAATCTTTCTCTTGGTAACCTCATAAATCATTGACTCATTGCCATAAAGGCCCATTTGGGCATGTTACATATTGCATATAATATTTTTGTTTGAGTAAAATAGAGTCAAATTACCCTTTGCGACCAAGTTGAAATGTTAACAACAAGTTGGCCCGAGGATGGCAACAAGTTAGCTCAAAAGGAGGTGACATGAAGGCTATAAAAGGAGAGTTCACCCTGATTTGTTAGGGCATCAACCACACACAAGAAACTCTGAAATCAACAAAAAGTAGAATATGACATGAGACACATATGATTCAGACTATATTTGGGCAAGTATATAGTTATCATCACTAAAATGAAGTCTCCTTCTCAAGCTGAGCTTCCAAGAATGCAAGGTGAAGCCAAGTGAAGAAAATGGAAGAGGAATTTAATCATGTTTTCCTCTTGTTATGGTTTGATAACTATTTGATGAATAAGAACTCTAATAAAAAATAAATGAAAGGAAAAGCTAAATAAAGAAGTAAAAATACATCACAAGCAGTTATTAAAAAGAGGAATCACCTTCATTGTTATGCCATAGATTTCTCAACAAACAACATCATAAAACTCACACAAATAGATGGTTTAATCATACATCTTGCGTAACATTGGATGTATATGGGGGCATTACTGATCCCTTCATGCCAACACTGGGTGTTTTGAGGGGCATAAATGATTCCTGCATGCAAACAAAATGCATTCTTAGCAAAAACACAAATATTAATAAATAGAGAAAGTGAAATAAGTTAATTAAATGCACAAAAGTATTGATCAATCTTTACCAATAGCATCACCTTAGATGTATTAAAAGGTGTTATAGGGGTTGGAATGAATTTAGATATTTCCTAAATTCCACAAACATAAATTAGCATAATATAATAAGGAACATAAAATAATTGAACCTACAAAAGACAATATTCAAGCCTACCTCATGCATCATCATAGAAATGTCTTGCCCTTGTGCATTTGTTAACATTTCCATAAAATTAGTTAATATCATTGAACCCCCCATAGTAGAATCAATAACACCCATGGGAAAATTCTTAAAAAAACACATAATAACATAAAAATAAGAAAACCTTGATTTGAGAACATATGCAAGTGAAATTAATAACACAATTCAAATTCACTAGCACATGAGCAATAAAATACACAAATTTCAATATGCTTCGATACATGAAAAAACATAAACAATACTTGATATGTAAATTTTTTTTTATTTTTACAATGTTGTGTCTCTCTTCTCTAGGTGTTGATGACATAAAGTAAAGGTTTTCAAAATTTCAACTAAGGAATTGAGGTGTGGTAGATTAGGTGCCTCCACCAAATATATATGTCTTTCAAGTAAAACCTTAAACATTCAAATTAGTTAATGTTCATTACAATTAAAAGCTCATTACTTAACATGTAAAGAAAAATTATATTGTATTGAATGCTTACAACTATCGTAAAGTAAAAATAGTTATAAAAAATGTCGTCTTCACAAGTAAAACCTTAAAAATTCAAATTACTTAATGTTCATTACAACTAAAAACTCAATACTTAATTTGTCAAGAAAAATTATATTGTAGCGAATCCTTACAACTATCTTAAAGTAAACATAGTGGTAAAAAAATGTCATCCTCACATGAAATCTCCTCATCTGATGGCATATATACCCCAGCATTAATAGACCCTAAATCCACAAATAAATTAATACCATCATTTTCATAGTCCTCATCACCTTCAACTACAGGTAAATTAAAATTAATAAATTCATCACCTTCTTGGACTTGATGCCCATGTGGTTTCTCAAGTCCTTTAGACACTCTAGTAAACTCATCCTGATCTTCATCTTGGTCATATGCATCATTGACAATAAAATTTTCATCATCTCCATATTGGCCATCTATGTCTTCAGAGGGAACTTCTGCATCTTCAAGTAAATCATCATCCTCTACATCTTGAACAAATCCTACTCTTCATCCTCTTGGATCATAATCAGTCACAAATGACCAGCTAGGTTATTATAAATTTGAAATGAGAAAATTTTGGTCACATTTACTTGGAAACATATAAGGGTCAGAACTGGTTCCAAACCTAAATGTATTGGTCATATAGAATCCATTATTATAGAGAAAGATAGGTTTTTATTCTCCCACTTCATTAAGCTTGTACCATTCAACATGAAAAATAACTTTCTTGAAAGACATAAAATCAATCTCTATAATGTCCTCCAACACTCCATAGTAGTGAAGTGTGCTTGTGATTGGTTGTCTATCATTTGCATGTGAATGACATTCCACCTAAAATGATGTTGAAACTCCACAATCATAAGTTTTTATCTTTTCATCAATTTTATTGATGTGAAAATTATGACCAAAATTCCACATTCCTTTCTAATATCTTACCTAAATTCATATAAATATCAACTAATTAGATTCGAAGATACGAAAGTTAGCAAACACTTTATTAAATATATGCAATATATTAATATATATCACCACCCCATTTATAGATCCTTTAATGAAATTCAATTGTTGTTGTCTCACTCTATCGTTCCCTTTTCTTGCCTCGTGTTCAATATTGGTATTTAGCCAATTCCACGAACATCTCTCTCGCCACTTTCTCTTATGGCTTACAGGAAATCCTCGAGTAGTGTTTTCACCATGTCTATTATATATATCAGCCCATGCATTTTCATTTTCTAATTTCTTTTTTTCATCTTACGTCTCCATCCATTCCAACATTAAGTTAGAATTGTATGCAACATACAAATGTAATGCATCCCAGTCCTTAGCATCTACAATGAAAAATGTATTTTTTCAATGAATTAATAATTATTTAAAACCATGTAATATAAAAATTTAGATCAAAATAACTCATAATAACAATTTTTTATACCTTTTATCCTATTTGAAGTCCCTTCACCCTCTATATTTTCTCCTTCAAATGATTGATATTGGCTATAATTCCATAATCATGGAACTTCAAGATGAAATTGAGGTAACTACTCACTCAAATGAATGATTTCCTAGAAAACCATGTACCCCTCCACAAGCCACATTATTTGAATATTAATAGAACCACACCATTCAATCTCTTCTACTAGGTGTACGAGGTAGTGCTCTTGAGAATTAAATAAGCCTGGAGGGAAGCACATTTGAATATCACACATCAAAAGTGAAACATTCATCTTCCAATACTTCAAGTCATCTTGATGTATCTCTTTAGATGAGACCCACCTAGAAGTATTACCATGTATTACAATAAATACTTCTGATTTCTTGTAAATTGAAAGTGGAAACTCATATAAAGGCATAACTAATGATGCACTTCAAATGATAAGAGTCATGGAAGAGTATGCATGATGGATTGAAAAATACCTAAGATATTTACATAATTTGTAAATAGTCAAAGTGACATTATGGTCAAAAGTACTTGGTATTGCTACAGGCAACACATACTACATGACCATTAACAAATAACCATGTTCAAATATGCATGAGATTATTTTATCACTATACAAGCATGAACATTAACAAATAGCCATGTTCAAATATGTATGAACTTCAAATATGCACGAACTGATATTATCACTAGGATATACAATTTTCTAATTAAATTTCGAGCAAATCTAACATGTGACAAAGTAACCTTTATCCAATTGTGCCAATCATGTGTTTTTATGCCTGAGAACTCTGATCCATATCTTATGAATAAGTTTTTTAATATTGCACGAAATCCAAAAGGAAATCTTATTTTTTTCATAGTAGAAATGATTTTTTCTTTCTCATTTGATGTAAATGTCCATGGAGCATGAACCTATGAGTTGTCTTCATGCAACCACATGTTCGACATGATATTGGCAACTTGAAGGTCCTTTCTTAACTTTATTTGTGCTTCAAGGTTAGTTTCATTTTGATGTTTTCCACAATAAATATGCCACATGTTTTCCTTAATGTGCGGTAGTATCAAATAGGTGGGGCTATTGGCACGTTCTCATAATACTCTAATTTGTATAAAATAGAGTCTTTTCATTCCTAGGGGAAAACCTGTCCCTTATTTTTTGTCATACATCTCTTTCCACCTAATAGGGTTCATCTTTATTGGTTTCCTCATTTCCACTTCATTTCCATTGAAGTTATGTTTATCACGCACTCAATAGAGATGATTTTGTGGTAAGAATTGTCTATACTCATCATAGACAATTTTATTGAGATCCCTTGACTTCCTATGCAACAATTTTGGCCCACATGATGGACAACCATGTTTCCTAGTTGTTTATAGTCCTAAAATAATATTTGAAACCATATTTAGTAAACGGTGAGATCAACACAATAATTATAAATGTAATTTATATTATATTACCACAACAAATAGATAGCCCCAAGGCATCATGAATTGTCTAGATAAGAATCACAGGAAAGAGGAAGTTTCTATCGTTGATAGATCTTGATACATCAAAAATATTTGCACCATCCCATAATTCACGAAGATCATCAATGAGGGGCTCCATGTATACATCCATATCCTTTACATAATATTTTCCTAAGTAAACAAAGAGTTTTTATTAGGATTAACTGAATTGAAATATTTTAATATAAGCTTCAAGAGCATTGCATTCACATGTTCTAGTACCTAGTATGATAAGAGTTAACATTGCATGATACTTTTTCATTGCCATCCAAGGGGGGAGATTTTTGTTTATAATTAACACTCACCAAATAGAATATGTCATTCTAAGATCTCCAAATGGACTGACACCATCCATTACTAGAGAAATTCTTGCATTCCTAGGATTATTTCTTAAATGTGGTCATTTTACCTCAACTCTTTCTAATATTTACTATTTGCAACCATACAAATGACACCATATTGGCTCCTCCCTTGTGCATGATAATCCATTTATTTTTCCAACTCCTTGCATTTGAACATTCTCTCAAACCATGGCATTAGTAGAATGTTTCGTAGTACTTTTTAAGGAACCTTCTTGGATACTTGATCTCAATGATACCTATTTGTGTGACATATTGGGTGTTTTTGTAAATTTTCATTCTCTCCATAGTACAATATATGGTCATTTGGACATGCATCATACGTCTTGTACTCCATTCCAATGTCTTTCATTATTGAATATAATTCTCTATGAAAATGAGGAAACTTATTGTCCTTTGGAAGTATTTTGCTTGCCAAAAGTCTGCATAGTGCAACAAATGATTTTTATAAGTATACACAATATTCAAAACTTTTAAGATATCTAGAGCATTAATTTATAGGAATATCAATCCAACCTTAAGATATCAGTAAATAATGTATTTTTCAATCCATGTGTAACCTTGAATTTTAGCAACAACATCAGTGTCGCCAATATAGAAGATTCAACATTTTCATAAAGAGGTGGCCTAGCCAACTGAGCTAGGGGTGGATCAATAACTTCTTAAAAATATGTGTAGAAGTTTTGGATAAATTCATTGACACCAATCTCATTTATATGTGAAGTGGTTTAATCCATAAATGTGTCTTGTCCTTCATCTTGAGAGTCGCTATCATCAATGCCATCCATTGGTTCTTCAAGAATATTGGGATCCGAAAGTGGCTTTTCATAAAAAACAAATCAATTGAAATGATAAATAATAATGTATTAAATAATGTGCATATTTATTCATTATAAGAATATATATATTTTTTAATTATAGTGTACCTCTTCAAATATAAACTCCCATGGTCCAATCTATGGATACCAACAAGCTTTTGATTCTTTCGTTTCCTATTTTGGCACATTTTGTAACTGCAATATATCATTTCATTGAACTATTCATCTATACCTAGAGTAGGTATTTTTGCTCGTTCATTTGAATATTCAGATGATGATGTTCTATTTCCCCGAATGCACCATGTTTTTTAAACAATAAGACTGCAACTTTTAACTTGAGTATTACTTCTTTTTCAAGAGAACATGACCAATGAATAAACCTAGGGAGTGAATCTACGAATATGTAGTTTTTCAGTGTATATTTTGGATCTTTGATCACTCCATTGTTTTTACTTTTGTTTTTTTGTTGTTTCAAGGTAGTGTTTAGTGCTTCTATAGGAACTATATATGAAAAAATTGAGATCTAGGTTCAAAACCCTGAACAACACTCTACCAATGTGTTGAGTGAGCATTGAAGATCTGTCCAACATTTTGAGGCAAGCTTATTAGAGTCTTCAACAAGCTTCTAGCTGGTCACACAAAAACTTTTGAAGTATCGTTTTAGATTTATTTCTAAAAATACATCCAACCTCTAAACAAATAAACAAAATAAATACTAGAAATACCAGAAGCAACATAAATACCTAGTCTCGCATTTTGTATAGAATAACGTAATAAAAATATGCAAATAAACGTTTGTGGATGCTAGTTAGGATCATTACATAAATAAATATTGAAATATATGACAATGTTTTAAACCATAAAATTATTCTACAATATGTTGGTTTAAACTTTTATGCATGTAATTTCATTGAGGCAGTTCTATTATTGAAGTAAAGTTTCCATTTGTCTGAAAGGCCATACTTGACCTAGGTGCCTTACTTCCCTGTTTTTCTCCTAGCTAGTAGGATAAATACATTTACTATTGTTTATAAGACTTAGAAGCCTTACAATCAAGGTTTGCCAGAGTTTGATAAAATTTTACTGTTTTGTATCTGCTTATAAATTTTTCTCTAAATAGGATTATATAAGACTTACAATCAAGGTTTGGCAGAGTTTGATAAACTTTTATTGTTATATTTCTGATTGTATTTTTTTTTACTTTAAACAATAGTATTACATAAATTTATGAAAAATTAGGGCATATTAATGTTCCCTAGCAACTGATCTGCGAAATGGACAAAAATACATTAAAGCTACATAATTGCTATAATTGTGTACATTATTTCTATAATTGACCATGTTTGTTATCGTTAAAATTAAGCAACCTGCTATCATATACAATGGTTAAAGCCAATTAGTTTTGGATTGCTATCCATTTAGATGTAATCTATCAACAAAAAGGATGTGTCTCAATTCCAAAGGAGAACGATGATGATTCATAGTTAACTAGGTTAGACAAGCGCTTAATTCATCACACTAAAATGACAAATTGTTAAAACTTTCTTTGTATATCAGTATGATATATTTGCTGATTCACACCAGAATCTCCATGATCCAGTAGTATTTGCTACCAGATCTATTTAAACCAACTCAGGAACTCTAAAACCATTCCATGTTGCATAAAATAGCTATTGTGTAAGAAAAATTAATTAATTCCATATTTAAAACCAACATAATATGAGGTAAAGGAAAAGGGAATCCACATGGCATCACGTCCATCAACTTTGAAAATCTCTTTCCCTCAAACTATCACTGGATAGGTGTCAAGGGTGTCTTTAGGACATATGGGGCACTAATGAATATGTTATTTTCTATGAGGAAGATGGAGGTAAAAACCTTCAGCTGCATATATTTGTTGATGTTAACTAGGAAAATGATATGCACAATGAAAATTCTACATGTGCTTATCTATTTATCTTGTTTTGAAATAGTTTTGAGTTCAAGTAAGAGGAAAGGAGTTGTT
The DNA here is from genome assembly GCA_000404065.3 of Pinus taeda. NCBI lineage: Eukaryota > Viridiplantae > Streptophyta > Pinopsida > Pinales > Pinaceae > Pinus > Pinus taeda. The sequence goes on from APFE030546894.1 coordinate 129,405, forward strand.
GCCCAATCAAGTATTGAGGCAAAGAACATTACAGTTTCTTAAACAACCAAGGAAGTCATTTGATTGAAGAAATTATGAAGAGATATTGGGTGAGCTTCATGTTCTGGCCATATTTTGAAAATTATTAGAAAATATATAAAAGAAAAAAATATGACTAGTCAAATAGAGGAAGAAGATTTCTAATCAGTCAAACAGAGAAAGAAGATTTGTTAATACAAATAAGAATAATCCTATGTATAACAATCCATTTACTCCTCTATTTCATTATAGTAGACTATTTAATTTTCATTACTATGAACATAAGGTGGCTGAGTGCAGAACTAGAAAATTCAAATCAACTACACAGATCAAGCAAACTAAAGAGGAACAAAAGACTTGGTAGAACAAAAAGGAAGAGAAAAGTGAAGAGTGTGGAATTTTCCTATATGCATAAAACCAACGAAGCCATTAGTATGTGGAACATGGATATACCAAGCATATGAATGGTGATATGATCAAACTCTTGAAATCAATAAGATAAGACAAGGCAAGTAGTGACTAGTATAAAATGACAAATTAGTGAATAGGTGACTAAAAAGGTTAGTCAGTGCAACCTTTCCAAGTGAAATACTACAAAAAATGAGCAATCTTAGGTGTCTGAACTAAAATTGACTAACATAAATCACTAATTTAGTTGCAGGTTAAAATATGTGACTAGTTAATAATTAATACAACTAAAAATGACTAACATGAATGACTAATTTAGTATAAGAACAAAAATACAACTACCTAACAAGTACTACA
>APFE030546894.1:131968-158965 GCA_000404065.3 Pinus taeda
TAAAATTAAATTAAAATAAAATATTTTTACTATGAAATAAGTTATGGTTTTTTGGCATGTGGTATTGATAAGCCATGGTATTGTAACAAATCCGATTTACAAGTTAATATCCATGGTGAGGTGAGGTTGAATATCCATGGTTATAAAATATTTTGATTGTGAAATAAATTATGTTTTTTGGGTATGTGGTATTGATAATCCATGGTATTGACCTATGATATTGTAACAAAGGTTTTTTTTACAAGTTAATATTATTTACCGTAATGTGGGGGTGAATATCCATGGTTAAGAATATTGTCATATTGTTATAAAATATTTTGGATGTGAAATAAGTTATGTTTTTTGGACTTGTAGTATTGATAAGCCATGGTATTGGCCCATCGTATTGTAACAAAGCCTATTCACAAGTTAATAAAAAAATCAAACTATGACAAATTGAATTTTATTATTTTTATTTAATTTAAAGTTTTATTATTAATTGAGGCCATATTTACGTGCTTACAACTCATCCTAATATTCATTTTTAACTACTTCTTCTACAAAAATAACAAATTCTTATTTAAAAATAAATCATTTAAACCAATTGCAATTTATATATTTATTTTATATTATAAATATTTTTTGTTGATATCTGCATGGAAATGCGAGAAAAAGGAATACCATCAATGTGATCTATGGATTTCATGGGATTCCAACCCTAGATGGATTTTTCATGGGAAAAACCTTAGGATAGCATCAATGATTGGATGGAGGAATGGTAAGGTCATTGGACGTGGATATCTTTTCCATTTGTACATAGGTTTGAATTTGGACTCTAGAGATTTCTTCCTTTTTACTAAAGATGACTTTTTTTCTTATGGGTAAAAGATTTGGAGGGTTTATATGATCAAAGCCTAAGCCATTTGTACATGGGTATTAATTTGGACTCTGGAGAGTTCTTCGTTTTTACTAAAGATGATTTTTGTTCTTATGGGTAAACAATTTTGAGGGTTTATATGATCAAAGAAAAAATTTCATATACAGTTGAGGATTTAATGATGATGATAATGCAGATCTTGATTGCGGACAACCATTAATCAAAAGACAATGCACAAGTAAGAATTTTCATGTCCTTATTGTACAAAGGGCTTGATGATTATTGAGAATTCTTCATTTTTACTAAAGATGATTTCTTTTCTTATGGGTAAACAATTTCAAGGGTTTATATAATCAAAGCATAAATTTCATCTACAATTGACAGTTTAATGATAATGATAATACAGATCTTGATTGCGACCAACAATTCATTGAAAGACAATGCACAAGTAAGCATTTTGCGTTTCCTTATTGTACAAAGGGTTTAATGATTATGATAATGCATATCTTGATTGTGGCCAACAATTCATCAAAAGAGAATGGACAAGTAAGCATTTTGTATGTCCTTATTGTACAAATCAATTCACTCCTCCCTAACTTTTTTAGGGAAAGAATGCATGATATTTTATTTTTTCTTTTCACCATTTTTTAGTGGTTGATTGTTTGTGTAGTGGACTCTACCATGCCAAAGTTCAAAGGGCTTGATTGATGCAGGAAAATTTTCTGGAAGGATGAAAATACTAAACCTTCCTCAAAATTTGTTACTTGAAATTAAAATTTCTTGTAATCATGAACATAATTTTTTTTGTTTCATCCTTAGATTATGATCTCAATGGCTACAATTTTAAACCATGTCACTATATTTTAAGTAGAATATACTCAAATCCATTAAACCTTACAACTCGTCAAAGCTTAGGTTAATTTCAGCTAAAAAGAAGGAACATAAATGGATTTTGCAATTTATACTCAATGCTTACAGACAAGGATTAAAAATGGAAGAACCCAAATGGTTTGATAACTTTTATCCATCCATAAATTTTCAAGACATTTGTTGTTATTTTGAACCTAAACAAAGAGAGTAGAAGAAGAAGAGGAGCCTGGATGAGCTAGACCTTGACCTGCTTGATACTTTTCAAAAGCTAGGCATGCCCTTGACTAGAAGAAGAGATTGAACAACATTTTTGTAGATGTTGTTTTTGACAATTTTTTGATTGCTACCATGCATAGGTAGACTCTATAGGCAGTTGACATTATCTTTTGTTCATTATAAGAGGTAATTCGGGATTATCTTGATCTACTTAGGAAGTAGCTTGGCAAGGTTGTTCCTCCTACTGATAACTATTATGCTACATTGTGTTTTTTTTGTGATAACTCTTTCCATTAAATCCTTAGGTACACTTTGTCACCGGTGGAAATATCCACTTATTTAAGGATAAATTTTTTGTTGTAGATGAGAGGAGTTCTATGAGGTGAGAGGAGTCCTATGAGGTGAGAATAGTTATGTGACATATATTGATGGATGCACTGTACCATTTTATGACACCAATCATCTCCATGCCACAGTAGTGGATATCTATTGCACCGAGGGAGTAACGATAAAGTATTCCAATTTAAAGAATTGGTATGTGAAGGATGAGGAATGTAGACACCGGATTTATAATTTTATTATGAAAAGATTTTTGTGCGATGGACACAAATCAAGGATTTAGTGGACTTGAGTAGAGACTAGTTCGCCAATCACCTAGAAATACTCAAGAATTGTTTTGAAAGGTGATGATGCAATTGGAGAGTTATTTTATGTTGACTTGAAAAATAACTATCAACAGGGGGAGACAAAGATGATTCATATAAGGAAGAATTGCAGGAGTATGATTGTTTCTAAAATTATATCTATAGGCAAGTCAAGGAACTACTACTCAGGATCACTACAGGTGCAACCAAATTCTCATTATCCAAGGAATTTTTCATAGTGTGATTCGATGCTCATTGGTGACTAGGAAGATGCAAATACTTATCGTGACATTCAGGTACAATTTGAGTTGCATTCTAAAGTCTATAATTTCATTTATTGATAGCCCTTCTTGTGTCCTTGTTTCTCTTAATTTCATTGTGTAATGATTGGAATGGATTAAAAAATCAAGCATATCATTGAGTAAAATAGACACCCACATGTCACTACATGTCATTGTGAATAATTTCTGTTTTTGATACAATTAGAAGTGAGAAATATGATGTGTGCAAGTAAAAAACCTAGTAGGCATGACGAATCCAGTCTTACCATGGAAATCGAAACCAAGAATCAAAGTATCAATAAATTTGTGACATCGAGTAAAAAACACAATAAAAGATGTTATGCCAACATTGTCTATTTAGTGCAAGATAATGCTAATATTTCATAATTTTTAGAACTGGTGGATGTCATGAAGATGCCCTCAAGAAAAGTTACTGACTTGAAGAGAAGATGGTCAATGCAACTATTTACATTAGATAGGCTAAATTTAGGCAATTAAAACAAGTTTGCAAATCACTAGAAAGACCACCCCCACATCATTTTATTTCTAATTATAAAAGATAATATTGAATAAAATTATGAGCACTTCCATTTAAATTGACCGTACATAAATAACAAACAAGGTTGATGCTTTTAAAAGTTATATCCACCATTAAATATAAGATATGACAAGAATGGCTCATAATTTTAAAGGCTATATCCATCACCAACTATTGATAAGAGTTAATGAGATGAGAAAAAGTTTGTCTTGATATAACATGTAAACATCATATTACTTATAACTCATGCATATTGTATCTTATCGTGCATATGTTAATTTTATAACTTGAATATGGGTAATTTTTTACATTTAAATTGTCAAATATGTAGAAGTTACATTACACTAGCTTAAATCTGCACACAAATAAAATATTAGAAATATGGCAGGGGAATGAGTAAGCATTTTAACATTGGTTTAAAATTTCCCTTGGTTGGTGAATAACCAATTCAATTCTATTTTTGGTGGATTATTAAGTTATTAACCGAAGATAAAAAAATGTTAGTGTCTTAAATGACTAAAAAGGGATATTTACAATGTTATATAGAAGTTACATTTCATGTAACTATAATATTCAAACTCGTTTTTTTAATATAGAAGTTACATTTCATGTAGCTATAGAAGTTACAATTACATGTTTTAGATAGAAGTTACATTTTACATAGCTATATCTACCCTGACATAACTATAATATTACAACTCCATTTTTTTCACACTTTTCAACATTTTAAAGAATTGTCTATTTTAGTGTGATTATGCAATTAAATAGTTGATACTGTTTAAGACATCTCCTATTTGCAACATTTTGAATTCTTAAATGGGATCTTGGGTAGGTTTTTGTTATTACCATATATCTAGTTTTAAGTAGATGATTTTTTATAATTCACCCAAGAGACTTTAGGAGCAACCTTGAATTGCATGCTTGTTTCCATTATACATCTAATATTTACAACCTTTTCCACATGAAGAACCCAATAGCCCATGTTGAACAAGAAGAAATTATCTCAAAAATTAGGGAATATCAGTTATTATATTTCCAAAGGGGGGTAAATCCAGAGAAGTAAATGTTGACTATCATAAATGGATTTTGTCGAGTTGTATTTAATGAAATCCCACTACAATTTTCTACTAAAGTAAATCAATTAATTAATTTGCAGCTTGAATGTAGTTTTCAATAGGTGTTCCAAGGTATATCTATAACACTATCTATCTACGTGATTCTAATGCCATGAGATGGTGCCTCAATAACACTATTTTCCAGTGATGGATGATTGATGTAGATAGCTTTCTCATATCCTATAGGTATATCGTGTCATTATATTTCTATGAAATCTTGAAATGTGTTCAAATTTTGTCTCGGATAAGGAAATATGTATGTACTCTTGAATTTATTTATGTTGTAATAAGATCAAGAATAAAGTTCTCATTGCAAATAATTGAGATCTACCATGTAAGTTTACTTTACTACATGAAATTCTTGATTTGTTACATCCCAACTAGTTAGGGTTGAATTTATTTTTGTTGTAATGAGATTAAGAATAATGTTGTCATTTTAATCACTGAAATCTACCATGTAATATTTATTCACTACATGAAATTTCTTATTTGTTAGAGCCCAACTTATTAGGATTATGAAAAGTCCTCTTCATGACAATATTTATGAATGCTCTATTCTTGCTCAAAGAATTATATATTACAGAAAGATGGAAAATAAATTAGATGAAACTGAATGGTTTCTGTTTTAAATTTTATGGAGGGAGTGTAAAATCATTTTCAGTTGTGTTCAAATATTTTGGAGAACCCACTAAAGTGCTTCATTTTCCTCCTAGTTAATTCCATTTCTACTATCCCAATGCTTCTAGAAGCCCTTTTCAAAGTGATCTCTTAACTATCTTGGAGGGAAATTGATTACTTGATTTGAACCCAGGGATTACAATTTGATTAGGAGAAATGGATAAGAAATCTTCATATTCTTCAACATATTCGACAAGTTAAAATCATATCGAACAATTTCCTTTATGTTTAATTGATACAACAACCAGTGATGCATTTGTTAGGATTTTGAGACCGTTTTCAATGATTTTTTTCTTCTGGAAGTTATGTTCTCAATTAAAGAAATTAATATTAAAGGTGAAATGATGCAATCAGAGGAATTTTTTGTTTTGGTGCTTAAGAATTCCTTTCTAATGTGAAGGATTTGTATTTTCTTAACTAAAGATTACTCAAATTTCACTTCCTAACATTCTTTTAATTTCCATTTTTTTGTGTGTTTATATTGTTATCCTCAAAGTTGGTGATCTAATGTGTGTGTAATAGGAAGTATTAAATACTAAGCACTCTCAAAGGTGATATTGATGGATAGCTAACTTTAAATGTCCCTACTTGACACTTTAGTATTACATGATCATGTAAAGAAATTATTAATCAATATTAAAGGGAAAATGATTAACATGCAATGTTTCTTGGCTTATCATATAATTACTTCATTTTGGTCCACAATAATATATTTGAGGTTACTTTGTGGTTATCACTTGTGGAGCTTCGATTTGGCTCCGAAAAAAATCGAGGATAAATGCCCATTGCATTGGCATTGGACATCATCAAATAGGAATTCACCAAAACCAGTAGTTGACATGAGAGCAATTGATACAATGAGAAGATAACTGCTAGAGAAACACCGAGGTACCAAAATTTATTGTTTATTTAGATTCACTCAAAATTAACTAGTCACAAAAAGTGCCTTTTTCTTCAGAATATTTTCATGTATATAGAAATACTTAAATCACAATTTCAGTCTAATTATTCAAACTAATAATTAACTCATAGTCATATTTTATAATCAAATAGTATGATATGATTAATATTATAGGACACAACTATAGGGTTAGATTGTGAGAGGCATTCCGACTATATATTTACACTTCTCATTGTATTAGACAATCATCTCTTAGAGTGTGATATCCATCCAACGAAATGTACTCCCATAGGCCATTATGGGATTGAAATTTTTTCTTTGCTTGGACAAGTGGTGATATATTTTCTTAGGCCTTAGTGTTCTTCTTCCCTAAGGTTTTGACACTACAAACAGCTAGCACTTTCATTCAACCAAGTGAGGTAATCCTCGTGGAAAGTTGAATCATTTTGTCTCCAAAATCCAATATTATGTTGGATCAATATCATGATCCTAAAAACATAGGTCATAATAGCGAGGAAATTCTACTGTGGACAAAAGAATATCCAAATTTAAGGAACATGACTCTTTTAAAATAAGCAATAAGGGTATTTTTTACACTGATCTTGTTTTCTTTCCATTTGTTTTCACAAGTTATCTATTACCTGATATTTTTAACATGTAACTTAGTTGGTATGATTATGCCTAAGGTTTTGTTGAAGGTTGAATACTAAGTTCCTAAGGTGTTATTTTCTATGGTGACGTTTTATTTGCTTTGTTTATACAGGTCATTTAACCACATAGTGGCCACTATCGAATGTTGAGGTATATGTCGCATAAATATTTTATATTCAAGTATTCATCGTCTTTCATGTCTTATACTCTGCATTGTATCTTCTTCCATTTTCAGGACAGGAACTCAATATTAATGGTAAGAAGTAGCAATTAAAGAAAGAGGAGAACAATATCACGAGAGTGACAAATGCCAAATGAGAGAGAGAGAGAAAAGATAATTTGTCTAGTGATATCCTTAGAGCCAATATCTTGCATAATACACACTCATAGAGACTGATGGTGAAGCCTTTAGAGTTGGTGAATTCACTTGCAATGCTTTGGAAACACAATAATAATGTTGAAAGGATGAACCACAATATTTCATGTGTAAATTGTAGTCCAACCGATATTAAGTTGGAAACTCATATTGTAATACTTGATATTTTATATAATAGAATTTATATGGTTGAACCTATCTTTATTTTCACTTAATATTATTTAGTCTTGTAATTAACATATGTAACTTTGCATTATCATATTAGATAAACATGCACATTGTATGGCATTTTTTTTTAAATATAGTTGCGAAATCATACTAATTAATCTATGTTGATTAACAATGAACACATAAAATCAATCTAGAAATACTAAATTAGTAGTTTATATTAATTATTGATGAACACGAATAAAATGAATATATGACTAAATTAGTCGTTTATAATGACTATGAATTAAATTAAATTAAATGAATAGAAAATACTAAATTAATCGTTTATATAATGAATATGAAAACAAAAAAAAAAAAAAAATGATTACTGCAAATGTAGATAATTTATTAAAATGATAACAAATTTTACATATAGACGACTATAGTAAGCTAATTTACAGTATCTTATAACACAACTAAAATTTAGTCATATTTATTTAGTCATTAATTGGTTTCAAATGATGAATAAAATTTTCATATATATGACTATATTAGTAGCTAATTTACAATATCTTATAACACGACCAACATTTTGGTCATTTTTATTTGGACATCAATGGGTTTTCTGGAGGATTCATATAGTAATATATTTTGTTATATATTGGGTCATTAATTGCGACAATTAATGACTAAACCAATGAAACATTAATGAATAGATTTATGAATAAATATACTACTAGATGGTAAAATAGAGGAAACCAACTAATGACTATGCTAAAAATGAGTAAAAGTTGGTCGCATTATAAGATACTGTAAATTAACTACTATTCGTCACCGACAGAAAATGGTCATTTATATGCAAATTTTAATTAAGTTTTTAGTAAGTAATTAGCCATTTTGTACTAGTGAGTGTTGCATTTGGAATTGATACTATAGGAAATATCACTGCCTTTGGATTGATACTACAGGAAGGATCATGGGAAAAGGCATTTTCAACTTGGTAAATGGAAGAGGGAAGGATCATAAAATTATTTTCAGAGATGGAACCAAGCACAACCTGTTGAATATCAGTCAAATATTTGACTAGGGTTATAACGTCACCTTTCACTCCTAAGGATGTGAAATAGTAACATCAAGCACAAGGAAATGTAGTGGTAAAGGCTGTAAGAACATCAAGTAATGTATACATATTAGGTTCCTGTAAGCATGGCCATATTGTGAACTTCATGTTGAATTTATATTTTGAAGAACAAAAGGATAATTGGAATGGTAACATTTTCATCTCATAAATGGAAGATTTTTTTTCCTGCTATAGATAAGTGTGGTCAAACTCAGTGAGTTCACCCAGAATTAGTTGAAAGGATTCCAAAAGAAAAAGAATGAATATATATGAAAACATATATACTAACTTAAAAATTCTATGAATTTGGGAATAGGTTCCTTGGTATGTCAAGAAAAGTTGGGTCACATATCCTTTACTCTCATGACATCACTTTTCTATGTCCTCTTCGATCTTGCATAGGTGGCCTCCTTAATTTATTATCTAGTCCACCGTGTTGTAAGATTTTTACTTTGTATTTTATCTCTTTCTTTAGGTCATCCTCTAAGGCTTGTAGTTTTAGTTTGGATCCCTTCTTGCTAGCTTCTACTTTCACACTCCGGTTAAGTCTCTGTATGTTATCACTTGTACAGTTTCATTCTATTTCCACTATTCTTCTCTCTAGCTTAGTGTGAAAATATATTTCATTTTGACCTTAGCCTATAATCAATCCCTTGCTCTAGATTTTTTACTTGCAAGTAGCTTGGGGAGTTTTAGCTTGTTTTAAACATGAGAAAAGGGAGGAGACATTGACAAAACCATGTACTACCCCATGCTATGGTGAAGTATCTAGAATAGAAAAAGAAATTTACACAAATATGAGCTACAACTAGTGAGGGTGTCGTGCTACTTTCAATGATAATTATTATGAGCAAAGGGAGGAGACATTAACAAAACCATGTACCAGCCCATTCTATGGCGAAGTAGCTAGAATATAAAATGAAATTTACACAAATCTAAGCTACAACTAGTGAGGGTGCTGTGCTACTTTCAATGATAATTATCATGAGCAAAGGGGCGAGATATTGAAAAAACCATGAGAATATTATAGGACATTTTGACTTATATTAAGAGTGTTTCTTAGACTTATTGAGTCAATATTGTGGACATATCTAACCTCTGTCTTAGAAACATTAATGCATTGACATACAGGCAGTTTGGAAGAGATTTATATATAGCAATTTATTGGACACTATTTATGGGGCATCTATTAAGGCTATTATAAGGCAGGTTAGGACCATCATTAAGAAAATCTTGTAGCAGTAGTTGAAGGTTTTTTCTGAGTAGTCCTAGGGATGCTCTTTTGGAGCACATTGAAGACCTTTTTGAAGACATAGATATGTGCGTTATCTAATAAAATATTAATAAAATAACATCTAGACCTTCTTTTAATACTTGTGGGATCATGTAGGAAAGTGATAGAAATAGTAGTAAATTTAAAAATTAAAAAACCATGCTATAGGAATCAAAAATCCAACAATAAATGCTACTTGAACTTGAGAAGTCAGACCATAAGTTTTCTAACAATTTGACAACCTCAAATGAACTTCCTAAAAGGACATAACAAAAAGATTATCTAATAAAATATAATTATTAATCCTGCTTAGGCCAGCAACAAATTTATAATCATGTCAGCTCCAATGAAATGCATGTATGTTCATCAAAACGTTAAAACAACTATAAATACCCTAGCATCCCATCTCTTTTAGCTCAGAAAAATTTCGTTATATCATCTAAAATCCATAGAGAAAAGAGATAACGATTGATGCAAGGAAGAACAAAGGAAAGGTCGAGTTTGGAAAGGGATTATCCCTATATTTATAGTTTGGATTCCTTAAAAGAAAGTTGTAGGTCTAAGGAACTATATGTGGAGGCTAGGAGAACTATTAGTTTTTTTCTTGATTATTGGTGGGAATTTTTTGCTAGGCAATCCCATTCTGTGAGCATTTGTGATATTATTATTGTCTCTATTTAGGGTTGCATTGAAGTGTTTTAGCTACAACACTGTTGAAGGACTATTCTAGTGGGCTAAGAGGGACTTTGTTATAAGCTTAGAAAACCTCTCAACTTCATCTTTACTATGCTTTATTAGATCTTTGTTGAACTGAACATTCTAGGCTTGAAAATAGCTCAAATTTAAGTCTTCTTATGGCTTAGTTGAGAGACAAAGTAATTTGAACATTACTCAGAATTGTGGAATAAATCTTGGAAAAATATTGAGCATATTAGAGCATATTTTTATTTATAATAAGAGTGTTTCTTGGATTTATTGAATTAATATTGTGGATAGATCTAACCTTTGTCTTAAAAACATTGAGGCATTGACATAAAGACAATTTGGAAGATATATCTGTATAGCAATTTATTGGAAGGTGTTTCTGGGGCATCTTTTAAGGCTGTTATAAGCTAGGTTTAGACAATCTTCAAAAAAATATTGTAGCAGTAGTTGAAGGTTTTTCTAAGAGGTCATGGAGATATCCTTTTGGAGCATAATGAAGAATTTTTTGAAGGTGGATCTATAGCAGGTTTGAAGACTTAGTTTGGATAGTTATTCAAGGCATTTGAAGACTTGGAACAACTATTGAAGAATCTAATAAGCGGACTTGGAGGCATTAGTGAAGACCACAACAAGTTCTTTCGCTAGCAAATAGATATTAGATAAACAAAAGACAACTAAAAATGTCATAATATGGTGAAAACACACTGCAAGCATACTTATATATAATCCAAGTCATAAATGACCTTCGTGCCTGGATTTAATAATATTTCATCACTTTCACCTAAAGGGTAGATCTTTTGACATTGATAATAATTGGTCTTTACATCCAAGATAACCATCTGATGAAGTCTCAATAGCTTCACTACACCTAAGGAATTCTACATAAAAGCTTAAGTTCAAGTGTCCCAAATTATACAGATAGTATCCTAATTTCTTGTAGCAAAATATCTAAATGAGTAGTCCAAATGCCCTCTCAAACTAGAAATAACATTCCTTGTCTGAGTGCTATTATTCTCATTTGTTCTAATTAGATTTCCAATACCTATCAAGGTAAGGTAAGCTCACCTATGACATGTATGCTTGTCCAGTAAATTGAACAAAAGCGTAGGTGAATACTTATGCAACAATGCTACTCACGCAAATCATGCAAAAAAACAACATAACACCAGTAAGTGTAATAAACTGTGTGAATCATTGTGAACCATCCAAGTTCCTACACGAGGTCATTTTGTTATGCCAAGTCAATATTTGAAATCTGGTGGTCCATGCTTGTGGGAAATTCAATTCCTATGCCACATGCTAAATTTCCACATAGATATGTGTTTTATTCCCATAACGTGTAACCCATTCATCATGAGGTAGTAACATTCCAATATCACTCTAGGGCATGGGTAAACCTAGGCATGGGGGTGCGGGGGGGATTTTTTTTCTTAGTTCTAGCAGTAGTGTTGTGCAAAACCCGAGCAGAGTTTGGATTGAATGAATCATGATTAGGTCCTGATTGAGCCATAAATGACTCATAGATTATGGTGGGGGTTTAACTAATAAAGGCTAGTAGAAGCCAACTAATCAAATGGTGTAGGTATTGATGCTGACAAGGAGAATACCAGATATAGAAACCTTTGTGCTCCAATTTTTTACCAAAACCACCATAAACATCCTATGGTGCAATAAGTATGTAACATAAGATGTTGTGCATGAAAAGGGTACATAAGAAGTTTAAACAGGTCATGTATCTCAGGCTACTTGATATTCATGTATGCACACTTTCATGGACCCCTTAGGTATTCCAACACAGATGAATATTGGTCAATTCTTCGAGTTCGTGCTTTCTTCTAAAGGTTTAAAACATGATATTGAATTTTTAGTTAGACAATTTAACGAACATTTCAAATTCTAAGTTCAATTTGACGATGTGAACAAGAACTATGTTTATCTATCTACCCACAGAAGTTAGAACCCATATCTTATGCGATTTTGATAGTCATTGACATCTATCAAATTGGAGGGTTCATGATTCTTTGTTTCATAAATGATAACTTTATTATTTTTTATTCACAGTATTAATGTTGTATTAACATGTTGTGGCAGTATTTGTATGTATGCTTGCAAAACATTTAGCAAAATACACTCTAGAAAATGAGAAACACTTCCCTCTATTTATTTTTAAAGAAGTTTATCGTGACAGTCATGTTACCTCCTAAACTTTTGTTTAAGTGGAAAAGCCCAATCCATGGATGAAAACTCGAAGTAATTATTCAAAGTTGTATCATTTCCATCTCAATACAACCTCCTTTTCAATTTTGGCCAACTCTCTAAGGTCCAAGGAGGTTACCTCTGAATTATATGGTGAATATATGAGCTCAAGTAAATAAATATTAATATGATCAACCATTAATGAAATTATTTACTTTAATGTTAAATAATTAAAGGCAATGAAGAAATGACCTTGCCAAAACAAAGGGTTCAATCCTTAGTGGTGTACTTTTTCATACAAGTTAATTTAGCACTGGTAGAAACAAACATACATGACATAAATCCAATTATATTTTGAAGTGATTAAGGATCATGTGATCAAACTAAAATATGGTTTTATGTTACTGAGTGAAGGAAATTTCTATATTTGAGTTCCACAGTGAAAACCTCTTGCCAAATCTCTTTCTATGATATCAAACTACAAATTTTATTTATGATATACAAGACAAAATTCCATATTTGTGAAAGGAAATTACAACCCAAAAAGGAAGATGAATTCTTGAAGAACACATAGCCAGAATTTGGTTAAAGATATGTAAAACTTAACAGAGTCCTAAATTTTGATTTATAAAACAAGTCTAGATTTTGATTAACTAGACTTGATTAACAATTGCAAATCTACTTTTAAGTTATGCATGAGTAAGTTCTAGATTTTCTTGAATGAACCAAACTAGACTTAAGTGAAGGATAAATCTTGAAATACAAAGTTTAAGGAATATCACAATAAGATATTTAATCTATGATCTTTGAAGAACTATTCTGAATTGTGATGATGATGAGACACATCCAGAATGTGATTATAAATATGTCAAAACACTAGGCTTAATTAAATTACAAATATGATTTTGTTATGCAATTTTAAATTTTATATTTGTATGAGAAATAAAACATCCCCAAATGGGAGATATATACTTTAAACAAAAAAATTGGGATAAATCACAATTACAGGTTGAATCATGAACCAAAAAACACTTCCAATTAGCAATTTAAAATAAGTATACAAATGATATCTTATCTATGTAAAGTAACTACACTTGATAATTTTTTGCAAACCTAATTTGTGTTATGAGAGTTAATTCCAGATTATAAAATTAGCCTTATTTGAAAGATAAATGATTCAAACACTAAACTTGATGTAAAATCACAATTAGAGCTTCAACATATAAACCTTAAAAATGATTCTAAAATTGCGGTTATGAATAAGTCTAAAATGTAAATCTCTATACCAGATCAACTACACTTGATGATGTTTGTGAATCTGATTTATATATTGAGAAATCAAGTTCTAGATTGGTAGAAACAAATAATAAAATAAAACAAAATATAAATACTTAAAAATGCAAGGCTTAGACCGATTTTCAATAAAAAAAATGATGTAAGAACATTGAAACAATTCCTAGTTGAAATAAGTAAGTCTAGAATTTAGATGTATTTATGTGAAAAGCAACTAGTTTTGAAAATCGAAATATAATAAGAGTTATGCAATAATATTCCATAGATTTCAAGTAAACATAAAAAAGGAAAATAAATTTTCCATTTTTATGTATTTAGTGGTTGATGGGAGAGACTAGTGCAAAAATCTTAATGGTAATGGGGTCAAGAAGAGACTAATGTTAAATGTATTACTTTTGTAAGGATTAGAGGATGGAGTCAAAGATATAAAATAATTTATTACCTCCACTATATTCTAGCTCAAAATAAATATTGAAACTCTACAAGGGAAACAACATGATCCTACTTTCAACTAGGAAGCCCAACAACACCCTAGCTAGTGAAACCAATGAACCAGAGTATATATAAAGCAAGCTATTAATTAATAATAACTAAGTTAAAAACAAAGGAAATAGGAGTTATCTCACATTCACAACCCTTTCCAAGTGGTATACTTTATCCTCCAATGGATTGAATAAGCTATTATTACCTGTGTATAAATGTTAACAACATCTAACTTGAAACGCTGAAATTGTAGCTAAGGAGAACATAGTAAACAAGAAACCAAGACACCTCAATGCTAGATATTAAATAATAGTGTTGCCAAGTATTCCAATATGAACAAAAAATGCTATGAGGGGAGCCTTTGATATAGAGATGAGGTTCAACAATCCTTTTATTACAATATTATTTTTTCTTGGGACAAAACATTAGATCTTTCCTAGGATATCATAAAAAAACTCTTATCTTACAATTAACTAATGAGGACAAGGCCAAATAATACACAAATGAGTGAAGTAGTTATGGCACATGTACAAAGTCTTCTAGGGAAATTGGATGTCCCCACCAAAGAGACAATGGAGAGGGTCAAAGAGCTCCAATGTCCCTCCTCCAAGAAAGAGAATCACCTCCAAAAACTCTTCAAAGCAAGATTGACCAGTCAAATGAGCAAATGACTCTCATGCAATTCCTCTAGTTACACATGACACACATTGGGACTCCCAAAGGTGGATGGTTCTTCTAAATATGCTCCAATGGTAATGTGTGAGTAATCTCAGGCAACAACCACTCCTTTTATCCATGTTAATGACTACATGAAGGCAAAGAAGGTTGAAAACAACTACCATGATATAGGGAAATGCTCTAATGGTCATAAAATAATGGCATGTTCATTCAAATGTGTGAAATGATGGAGGGATCCATAAGGGTTGAAGTGGCATATTTTTCAGGGGATTTCTCTACATTATTCTCAATGATGCCAAGAAGAAGTGACCTAGAGGTGGGGAAATATAATACGAATGAGGAGGGGCATCTCCTCCAACTAAACCAAGATAGCTTTCATATGATTTTCAAGAGAGGAAATTATTTAAATTTGAAAAACTAATGAATTAATAACATTTTTTTTCAAGTGTTCTGAAATTTCTTTTCTTTATCATCTTTAATGCTATCTTGAGACACTTTGAAAGAAGAAGAGGAAATTTTTCAGAGCAGGATATGACAGGAAACCTTCTCAAGGATCCAAGCACTAACCATACAAAGATGAAAGAGTATGAAAGAGTGAAATGTAGATAAGACTAGTTACATCAAATTTGAAGGAAAATACCTATGGAAAATAAAACCTTTGTTCTGTTCCTTACGTCTAGCTCAAATAAAAATGCATTTTCTCTGTTCCTTGCTACTAGCTCAAATGCTTCTCTAGGTTTCTTAATTTGATCAAACCTAGTATAAACCTGAACTGCAAAATCACATTGGAAGCCCTTGCATATAAAAACTGGAAAATTTTGTTGCGCTCCTATGTTCTGGGCTCTACACCAAATAATTTTCAACTTTTTCAACTCGCTTGTTTCCATTTTCAGCTAGCATGTTTCCCACTATTTCCTGCTCTCCATTTCAGCTGGTGCCCTTGTGTCCCACACCCCATAAAACTATTTTCAGCAAGCTGTAGAATAACTGGTGGCTAGTTCTGCTGGAGGAATGGCTCTTCTTTTGCATTTTCTTGCATGAGAGTGTTAGGGTTTGCATCATGCTTGGAGGGCTCCACGGGTAAAGAAAAACACACCAAATGTCAATGCATGTGACCATGTGTCGAGCGGCTTGTCTATTTCCAATATTTACTTGTTCCATGTAACCAACGCATTACATTAAATATTATTTTTAAATTAATTTATATGAAATGATATCATATGATATATATACTTACATAAGAAAATATACATTATAGAAATGTCATCTTTAAAACACAATGAAAGTAAAGATTTGATCTGGGAACTTGTTGGTAACAATATCCAAGATCTTGAATATTTTGATTAATGGTGTAAAAGAAATAGAAAGTACAAACACAAGAGAGACAAAACTTGAGATAATACTTATTAATATTAGTGTGATGATCCTTGTTTTCGGAAAACAAAGGAATCCAAGCCTATGTTTTGTAACACTATAACCCTCTTTGTAAATTGACTAAAAAGAGATTGACACTAACCACTATTTTATGAGACTAATCAAGAAAGAGAAATATGGTCCTATAGCTGATATACTCAATGAGAAAAATGAAGACCATCCATAAATACAAATGTTTAAAAGAAATGGAAAACGTTAACTCATTTCATTGACCAAACAAAGATAATCAACAACAAAGTTTCTATATATTGGCAAAGTTTTTATAGATTGGTTAATTGTTTATTTAAATTTAAATTAATTACTATTCACTCTCTACTTATGTTTGTTCATATATAGTTTATGAAATGTTTTAAAATGTTTATTTTGTGATAAATATTTTGATTACATACCTAGCCTCTACAAAATTTTGTTCTTATCTAGTCTATGAAATGTTTTGTGACAACGGAGAGGAGAATGCATTTATTTTATAATAGAGAACATGGCTTCATAATCCAATATGCTTACGAAATGTTAACATGTACACTTTTCATAATACATCACACATGTTTAAGGATCCAATGTATGTGGCATTTTCTTGAATGTGTATTAATGATCCTACCTAGCTCATGCTTTGGAGTATAGGTTGTCTTCACCTGATTCAAAAACACGTGTTCAATGACTAGAAAAGTACTATGATGCCAATCTTGTTGGAGGGATTTGAGCAGGCCCTCTTGTAGAGTTACATTATAAAACCCATATGTAAGTAAAAATGTATATCCCAGTTTACAAACACATATAAATTATATAAATTGGGTATTCAATTAAAAATATTTTTTTTACTTATTAGTCTATATTGTCCAATCATGATAATTGCTCATTGATGGTGCATGCGGCCCATGTGTTTGAATACAAAAGAAGTTGACTATTGGTATGCATGTAGTGATTGAATTCAACACACATGCTGATGTTCACACTATCATATTACATATATTCCCAACATAACTAGTTGAAAACACATTTGAGGTGCTCCTTTGTCTAATTCCCTACATCCTTCATGAACTGCCGATCACACATGATAAACTTTGTAAACGAAATAAATATCTTATATTTAGTAAATTCATGCCTTTCCCTCCTAATTGGGTTATTGAACTGGGTTACCGAAGTGTGTACATGGTATACATGAATGCCCAGGTCATACAACCAGCCCACTTCCAACAACTCAGAGAGGCAATATGAGTCACGGTATGGTCTTTCTATTTTCCTGCTTGAAAAAAATGAGACTGACACTAAGTAATATTTCCGGTTCATATCATTTGAAGAGCTTGCTCTCACTATGACCATGGCGTAATATTTTCGGCTCATATGATTTGAAGGGATCTCTCCATTTGGTCATCTTCTTTGTGTCTTTGCAGAGTATTCTTCATAACTCACAAAGAATGGCAAGCGCATTATGCCATCAAATTCGAAACATATGCCATCAAATTTGAAACATACAGGAGTAATCTTCAAGATACTCAAAAGACATATTCAAAAGAAATAAATCGTTTTGTGGCTAGAGTTAAAATATCAATATGAGGGTGGAGGGATCAATTTAAAGATGTGTTTTGAGCAATTCAAAATCCAGAGTACTTTCTCAAAGCTATGTCACCCATATCGGAACTAGTGGATACTATTACTCTGCATCCGTCTTTTGCATGATCCTCAAGAAACGCAAGATTAAGAATTCAAGGTATTTCTTTCCTAATAGCATTCAACTTGAGGAATTCAATAGTTAAATTTAATAGTACAGGGCACCAGTGATAGTCAGTGACCCTACAAGGCATACATTGAATATATCAGATACATAGAACATATCCAATATAACTTATAGAATACAATAGTATCTAAAGAATAGTTAGCTTTCCTTAGAAGTTACGCTGTAGTCATGTAGTTTGTACTTACTAATGAACCAATTATTTGTTATAGCTAAGCTTGTTGCTGGTTCTCTAACTAGAAGAATGCCACTGACTTTGTATGGATTTTATGGCTTCCTTTGTCTAGCTACTCCGACTTAGATGGATTGGCTTTTGAGATATGTTGTGGTACAAAAATGGAGTATTCGTTTCTTTCATTTTTTCACTTAATTGGATTGGAATCATTCATTGGAACCAGCTAACAAGCATCAAAACAATGTTGTCAATATCTGAATGGAGGCACATTAACCATAGAAGGAGGTGGAATCCTAGGCATCCTTTAGCTTTCCTAGTAGCATCCTTAGCACACATATTTGTTTGTAGCACACATTCGATGTTCCTGGGAATAACATCCTTAACTTTATTGATTAATGATAAGCCACACATGATAGTCAGTCATTACAAGAAGGTCATAATAGTGATACCCCCTATAATACACACATAACATATATCAGATACATAGAGAATATCTAGTATCGTCTTATAAAAGATTATGAAAATACTTCAGATAGAAATATTATGAACCAAACTGAAATAATGTAATTATCTGTAAGTAATTTTGTTGGATTTTATTAATTTTTTTAACTGTTTAATGTTTGCTTATAGGTACTAAGTGATATATGTATGTAATTTTTCTGGCTTTCATCAATTGTTTTAATTTTTTTATATTTACTTACAGGTACTGAGTGATATATGTGTGTACTTTCATTGGATTTCATCAATTCTTATTGTTTTAAACTATTTAATTTTTAATTACAGGTACTTATCATTCATCAGTCCAAACTTTGTCCAAGCTCTGTCTAAGCTCTATCAGTCACCTTGAAACCAATATCCAATATCCAACAGTGCAAACAAAATTGTGCTCATTGTTAATTGCTTTTGTACCATAGTATAGTTGAAGCTTTGTACAAAATTGCTACGAGAGCTAATGGCTAATTCCTCTTGGAGCAAAAGGAAAATAGATAGAAGGTTTTCATTGTTGTTCCAGTGGGCCATGGAGTTGGTATGGTTTCCTACTCACTAAGAAGGCAAGGCAATGCCTCCTGCAAAAAAAGGATTCCTCCTGCAACGAAAGGCGCTAAACAAAGATAGGGGAGCTAAGTCAGGTTGTCTGCTGAATTGAGTAGGGGGCCGATTACATCGAGCAGAGCATGGGGGCATGGAATCAGTATGGTTGCTTCCATCTAGTCAAGTCTCCCATTTATTTGGTTCTCCTTGAAACTAGTAGAGACAACGACACAAGCAGGGTTCGCATTAGAAGACCCTAAATAAGACCCCATCATGGGAAATTGTGTAGTTGTTGCCAGGTAGAATATGTTGTAGTTTTCCATGCACAACCCATATAGGCACATGTAACGCTAAAAGGTTTAAGTTTATAAAACATATACAATGATAAAATAATAAACATTAAATGTTATGGAATTAATGTTATCATTAATTAAATTGTTAGTTTATGTGAAGAAAAGGAATGAATATAACATATGTATAACATATGGCTTTGCCTCCCCACCTCAGGAAGAGGCCAAATAAGATGGCAAAATAGTGCGTGACTAGAAACTTTAGCTATTTGTTACTATTCGTCTCAGTAAGCAGTTGAATTAATGTGAACTCCTGAAATTTCGATTACTATAGATCCATAATAAGGTTGAGACAAAGAGATGTGGTCATTTAAGGCCTCAAGATGGATCCTCAATATTTTCTCTAGAAAAAGAAGTAGTGAAAATGACACATAAAGTTGATTCCTCCAAATATTACGCTCTAAAATATGACTACAAAATAATATATTGATCCAACCACAATTATTTATACTTTATAGACCTTCCTCTTGGATCATATCTAACAACACATGAACACATTTCTTTACCTAGAACATTTAAGTAAAATACCTACTCACATTTCATATCAGAACATAATATGCCACCATCAAAATCCTCAACCTCCTCAAGCTAAAAAAAATATTAGGGGAAGGAAAAGTTACCTTGAATCCTAACACATCAATAGGATTGGCATTGAGGGACAAGCTCAAAAATATCTCATTACAGAAAGGAGAAACCATTCCACATTACTCTCCATGTTCACTCAATCTCGAGATGAGCTTAGATGAGTTGGAGAACATATTCCCTCTCCAGAACTAGTGATCCTATCCCTCCTAGGACTTCTAAAGTCCTGACATAGCTATAGGGACGCTATAAATGGAAGGGAAAAATTACAAAATTGACATAGACTTCGATATGATTTAGTGCAGGAAGAAATTCAATGGAACACTAGAGATGGAGTAACATCCAAATCTGAGGAGGAAGATCATTTTTCCTTTATTGGAAAGGGAAATAAGTGCAAGGGAAGGAAGGCCCAAAGAAAACCACAGACTAGCTACAAAATGGCAAGAAGAAGGAATTGAGCAAGATAAAATGTTTTTTCTGCCATGAATTTGGCCATTATGCAACAAAGTTTTCACACATGAATTCTAACAAGAAGCCTTCAGGAGGAGCAAGAGGTGAAGCACTTTCCTCACAATTCAAATTAGACTTCACCCTGATTTCATGTATTGAAAACACTGTAATGGGGAGTGTGTGGTATCTATATTTAGGTGCTTCGTTCCATATTACATGATGTAAATAATTCTTTAGTACCCTAGAGGAGAAGAATCTCCACACGAACATAGAACTTGAGGATGATGGGTGGTTCAATACTAATAGAATTGGTACCATAAACTTTAAGAGGGAGTCAAGGTCACATCTTCATTTGAAAGATGTCATGTAGGTAATTGGGATGAAGAAGAAATTGATCTCTATAGTTGTATTGGAGGATCATGGCTATGATTGTTGTTTTCAGTAAGGGGAAGACTTGCTCAGACATGTAGCTATCAAGCAAGTGAAACAGATTGGAGTTTGTGTGAATAACCTATACAAACTTGAGGTGGAAGCTTGTGCTACAATAAGTAGAAAGGTAGGAGAAGTGCAGAGTTAGGATGTTGGAGAAATCTAGCATAGAGACATGGGAAACTTGCACCATGGGGCCTTAAAAATCATGCATCATATTGCCAACAGTCTCTCGAAATGCACCCTTGAATAACATGATTTTTGCAAGGGATGCACAATAGGGAAATATGTCAAATATACCTTTGAGGTCTGAGATAATAGAGTTGGAGTAATCTTGGAGCGAGTCCACTCTGATGTATTTGGACCATTTTTTACAACCTCTACAATAAAAAACAAGTATTATGTTATTTTTATTGATGACTTTCCAAGAAAATGTTGGATCTTCTTCACGCGGAAGAAGGATGAAGTTTTCTCAAAATTTGTTGAATTCAAAGCATTGGTTTAAAAGATACTGGTCAAAAATTGAAAGCTTTGAGAATTGATAATGGAGGAGAATACGTATCTAGCACCTTTAAGGAATTTTGGGCCAAAGATGGCATTAGAATAGAATGGATAACACCCCACAACTGACAACAAAATGGGGTGGTTGAAAGGAAGAACAAAAGAATAGTGGGAGTAGAAAGAGAAATGTTGCATGATCAAGGGATTCCATTACACCTATGGCCATAAGCATACAACAAAACAGTTTATTTGCAGAACTAGAGTCCTCATATAATACTTGGCATGATCACACCTGAATATTTCTATGGGTGGAAGCCATTTGTATCTCATTTCATATTTTTTGGAGCTACTATGTATTTTCATGTCAACAAGGATAAAAGGAAGAAACTTGAGCATGCAGCTGAGATGGAAGTCTTTGTAGGATACATAGATACACCACATAAATATAGGGTGTCTTTGTCATCACCCAGGGTGACAATCATGAGGAGAGTTGTCAAATTTGATGAGGAGAAGGCTACAAAATGCTATCTAGAGTGATATTTGAGTATCCCACCATAGGAGGAGCTTATAGTTCCTAAGGAGGAGCGTCATGTAGATATTTAGGAGGTTTTGGAGCAGCCACATGTAGTGGAGTAAGCAAGAGGCCGAGTGGCAAAATCCACTCAACCAAAATCTTTCATAGAGGTGAGGAAGAGAACCAAAGAAGCTCACATATTGGTAGAAGATGTATGTGAGCATGTGGGATCTCCTTCATCTTAGCACAGTAAGCGGAGGTCACCAAAAAGTTACAATGGGTATATGCCTCTCATTACAGAGCTCATTGAGTCAAAGCCTACTTCATTTGAGGAAGAAATTTGTCAACCAATGTGGGATGATGCCATGGTGGAGAAGTATGACTCCGTCATGAATAAAAATGTATCCGAGGTGGTGTCGAGGCAAGAGAAAAAACCAGTAGTTGGCTCCAAATGGATCTACAAAGTGAAGGATGCAACTAATGGGAGCATTGAGAAGTACACGGATAGATTTGTGGCCAAATTCTTCTCTCAAGTAGAGGGAGAGGACAGTGGAAAGTTATTCCTTTGTCATAACCATTCGAGCATTAGATACACAGATTGGGTGGAAGATCCACCAAATGGATGTGAATAGTACCTTTCTTGATGGTGTTGCTGAGGAAAAAATTTACATAGAGAAGATAAATGGACTTGAGACATTTGACTGGGAGACATGTGTAGACTCAAAAGATCCCTGTATGGTCTCAAACAAGCACCCTGAGCATGGTTCAATCAAACTTATAAATAGCTCAATGGGTTGGGATTCACCAAAACTGAAGAGATGCCAACCTCTGTCACATTGTGGTATATAGCAAGTTGCCCATCTTGGTATTGTATGTTGATGACTGGATACTTAGAGCAGATGAGCAGTTGATCTGGTCTTGCAAGGAAGACCTTGCAAGAGAATTTGAGATGAAGGACATGGGATTGATACATTACTTCCCTAGGATGGAGGTATGGCAAGGTGATGGTGAGATGTTTATGAGTGAAGGGAAGTACACCTCCAAATACTTCAGACATTTTACATGGAGAAATAGAAGCCTATGGACAAACCTATAACTCAAAATTGGAGGAAGGAGAGTGCTTCTTCCAGAGAGGCAGTAGATGCTACCATCTATAGACATCTTTTGGTATCCTTGATGTATATGGTGAACACCAGGCCCAACATATGTTATGCAACTAATCAGATGAGTCAGGCCATGGTAAATCCTACCAAGCTTTATTGGAAGGAAACAAAGCATGTGTTGAGGTACCTCAGTGGCACAATCGAGTATGGGGTATGATACAAGATGACAAAGGGAGTGAAGCCCCAAGGCTTCCTTGATGCAAATTGGGAAGGGAGTCCATTAGATAAGAAAAGAACTTTAGGTGCTATCTTTAGTGTTGGGTCTGTAGTTATTTCCTGGTATAGTGGGAAACAAAGGAATGTGGGACTCAACTCAACAAAGGTTGAATACATGGCTACAAGTCAAGAACTGTGTGAGGCCATATGGATGAGGAAAATACTTGTGGGTATTTTTAGTTAGCAGATGGATTCAACAACGACTTAGTGTGATAATCAAAGTTGTATCAAAATCTATGAGAATCTAGTATTCCATGACAGGTCCAAGCACATTGATATCAAGTACCATCGCTTGTGGAATTATGTGAAAAGGAGAATTATGATGCTATAGTAAATTCCAACTCAGAATCAGGATGCAGATATATGGAAAAAGGCATTTTCAAGAGGCAAAATCAAATTCCATAGGTGTAGGATATGGGTGGTGCAAAATCCCTTTCTTGCTAAGAGGGACTGTAAGAAAATGTAGCAAGAAAGGCTAAATTTTACTTGTTCCTTAGTCAAATTTAGTAATTTGATTTTTCAAATAAGCAAGATGACTTGGATGGCAGTTAACTTATGCGACATGGCCTTGTCTACTTGTTTACTTAGTAAATTCGAGTTATAGGCTAGAAGTAGAGTTGTGCATGTAGTGTTGCTAAAATTTAGCAATCTAATTTAGTTATTTTTAGTTTGACTTAGTTAAATGAGCATAAGCAACTAGTTGAGTTAGTTGAAAGACAATTGAATAGTAGAATTGTTGTTAACTTAATGATCTCTCAGTTAAACTAGTTAATCAACTAAAAATAGCCTAGATATGGATGGAATTTCAATTGTCAGATTGAAGCGAAGGAAAAGGCACGTTGTAATTATTAACTGTATACTAGTTGAACGTACATGCTAGGCATTGAGGCAGGCAATTGATTACTTGGGATTTGCACAATGAAATAGTGAATTCCCTTATTATTTAAGAGCTAATTTACTCAGGAACTGTGTAAGGAAATAAGATAAATATGGGGCCTTAAATTGAAGAAGTGTTGGCCAGAGTAGGACAATCAGTAGGAGGATAAGCTTATAGTGCAGGGTGTGCTTTAGGAGTGAAGCAAGACATTGTAATAGTTTATCATTCTAATATGATTAATTAAAAGACGTGGAAGGGTTTTTCCTTGTTGGGTTTCCCTATAAATAATTGTGTTCTAGTGTTCTTTTGATGGTTGCATGCCATTGCATGTGTTTGTAAATTGTGATTTCCATTTCACAGGATAGTAGAGGAAATTTGTAATCTCTTGTTTTCAGTTCGAATACTACAGTAGTAGAAAATTTATATTAATTTCTACATTCTTAGTGTGTTCTAGGGTACAAATATCTTAGCGATGGGCAATTGAAAATGCTTCCCACACTCCCAGTTCTGCCTGGACCACGGTCTTGGCCTTTAGGCTTCTCACCCAAAATAAAAACAACATTTGGTCAAGTGTATATACCTTGCCCTTACATCATATTTGATGATTGGGGTCGATGGATTATGGTTGGTGTTTTTACACACAACATGTTTCCACTAGTGTGTCATTTCACTAGTACCCACTAGGTGTTAGACCTACTAACATGTCAAAAAATTCATGTTCTCAAACTTCCTCTTGACCTCGGAAACATAGTGTTTATGGGCTAAAAATAACCCTAGTCTAGGTTCATAAAGCAGAACTACAATTGTTGTGCACCCACCCTCTTGTAGTTTCAAGGAGACTCGTGGCCCAATTCCTAATAACTAAATTCTCATTTTTGACAGAATAACTATTGTAGGATTGGTTAAACTAAGTATGCCCATAAATTTGGAAATCAACTAACTGAATATGAACACATAATTACACATTCACCATGCACATAATAATGAATAACATATTTTAGGCACACTTTAAAATTCATGTGCATACATGACACAGTTCTAATCATGAAGATATACAGTGAGCATCAAAACTCAGACATTCATTTACATTTACAAACACACAAGATCTTTCACAATTCACAATGCAACAAGATTCATCACACTCCATAAGGAAATACACATAAGCAATGTACACTTATTTGTGTGTTTAATGATGACTGAAAAATGAAGGAAGGACTTCAACTCTCCACTTAATTCTAATCCATCCACATTGCAATATTTCATGCAACTGATTACCCTAAGCTAGATCCAAAGTCTGAGGGGATGCATATTAAGGGAAATTCAAATTCTAGGCTCAATCACATAACCAGGAGAAGTAGTCCAACTTTTAGTCAGTTTATCAATTGCTTTGCAATAATAAGCACCAAAGTGACTTACCGGCCGAATGCAACGATAAACAAGTTGTCGCTAATTAAGTGGAATTAATGTCTAGAAAAATATTGGAACATAGTTACTAATCAAACAGGTACTATAGCCCAAAAGCCCCCAAAAAAACATGAAAAAACAACCCAAAAATGAAAATTGTGTATTCCAAAAAGATTTTTTTTCTTAGGGTAAATTTTCAACATTTTTTTTAAATGGAAGTAGAAACCTTTTTTTTTTTTTTTTGCAAAATGGATGAAGAAAACACCCTTAAAAAAATAAGTGTTGATTCTGGAATATCAATAAAAAAAAATCTGTTACAATTTTGACACTTTTTAGCAATGAAATAAAAGATAAAATATACGGACTTTGAAAAGCTGTAAAATTCCAACAATTCTCGGACATGACGTTAAAGATAAAATATCATATCTCAAATCTTCATAATTCCAAAAATTTCCATCCATGTTGTTAAAGATAAATTATCTTGACTCTAAAAAACCCTGAAATTGTAATCGTTTTCAGCCATAGCATTAAAGAGAAAATATCATGACTTAGAAAGACATTAAAATCTTGACAGTTTTTCAACCATACAATTAAAACTAAAGATTATGATTACAAAAAAATCTCTAGTTTTCAAAATATTTCAAGCATGATATTATGGAAAAGATTATGACAAAAAACTTTGAAAATGAACACCCAAGAGTAATTTATTCTTTAAAAGCTAAACATATAGTGATTTTAAAATCTTAGCTTAAGAAAACTTGATACATTGCAACAAAAATTTAAAAATCAACCATGAAATTGACATAGGTGTATGTGAACTCGACCCGTTATAATGAAAATTTAAAGCCCAACCGTGAAATTGATACATTGTGGGGGCAGAATTGATTCATTATAATGAAAATTTTAAAATCAACTATCAAATTGCCCATAATGGGATTGGGTTATTAGATGAGCATTGACACGGACCCTCTAAAAAAAAAAAAAATCGTATAAAGAAATAAAAATGAAAAGTACAAAAGAAAACAAAACTTCAACAATTGAAAAAAAAAATAAACATAAAAAAGTAATACAAAAGAAAACAAAAAAATTAATATTGATAAAAGAAAACACAAAA
>APFE030546894.1:172922-183549 GCA_000404065.3 Pinus taeda
TTTTTTTATTTGATTTTTTTTGTCATGTTTTTTTATTTTTATTTTTATGTTTTATTACTAACATGAAAATCACCAACATTTAAAAAAAATTATCCAAACTTGATTCGTTAGAAATTTTAAAGTGTAAAAACTAAGCCCTTTAAACAAAAAGGGTTGATACTCATCAACACTTTTCAAAATCAAGATGAAAATCACTAACAAAAAAAAAAATGTTCACACTTGATACATCAAAAAAATTAAAGTGTCAAAAATAAGTCCGTCAAAAAAATGCATTGATGCTGCATCAATACTTTTCAAAATCAGCATGAAAATCACTAATATGTAAAAAAAAAATGTTCATACTTGATACATAAAAAATTTAAAGTGGAAAAAATATGGTCCAAAAAAATGTGTATTCTGAATCACCATTTTTCAAAATCGAGTGAGTTTTTGCTACCTCAAAAAAACGAGTACTAGGTCATTTTCTCGTTTGATCAGTAACTATGTTTTGCGAGAAAGGTTGTCACATTCTTGAGAGTCAGCTAGCCCCACAAAATGAAGAGCCCAACACATCATTGTATTTATATAATATAACGTGAATGCTAAGTGAAATACCAACCTCGATATACGCGTGGGATAGTAGTAGTCTACAAGGTGATAGGCTTAGGGTGTATTGTTAAAGCCAATTTTATAGTTGTTAGATAATATTGTCTTAAATTGATTTGTTTTTGTCTTAATTGTTAATTGTCTTAAATGAATTTCATCTTATGTAGTTATTGTCTTAAGTATAAAGTTTCATCTTAAAATATTTTTGTCTCAAATTGTTTTTGTCTTAAATATAAAGTTTTGCTTTAAATTTTTTTGTCTTAAACTATTTTTGTCTTAAATATAATGTTTTGTCTTAAAATATTTTTCTCTTTAGCTGTTATGTTTTAAAATATTTTTGTCTCAAACTGCTTTTGTTTTAAATTTAAATTTTTGCCTTAAAATATTTTTTTCTTAAACTGTTTTTGTCTTAAATATAAAGTTTTGTCTTAAAATATTCTTGTCTCAAACTGTTTTTGTCTTAAATTTTATATTTAAGACAATTCAATTAATACTAAATTTTAATGTAAAGTAAATAAAATAAAAAGTGTCTTTTTAAGACAGAAGATTTCTTTTGTCTTAAAAACTGTCGTAAAAGTGCCCTTGGTGTAGTAGTATAGTTGTCTTCAGATTGAGTTTAGTTTAATCTAGTATCACTCTAGTCATTTATTGTTGATGCTTTCTATGTAATCATTAACTATTTTGAATATTGAGAAGAGCAACCTCTGCTCCATGTTTTTCATTCTTTGTTATTTCTATGTAATCTATTTAACTATTTTGAATACTGAGAAGAGAAACCTCTGCTCCACATTTTTCATTCTTTGTCATGCTATCAAAACCTCAGGTCGCTTAATACTCCAAAGAGAGTAGCGTGTTGTGAGAGGTCATGGACGAGAGGAGCTCGAGGACTAAATATCAAAGTTGTGGATAAGTTGTTGCAAGTGAGCCAATTTTTTTTAATTTTTAATTGATCAATGCACTTATTGTCTTTGCATAAATGTGTTGATGGTGGAGAACTTACGAAAAGATGAATTTTTGCGACTGAGCACGCATGCTCTATGTTAGGAAGTGCACTTAGCTCAAGGCAAACGACAAAGCGAAATTAAAAAAAAAAAGAGATAAACAATTTTATAAAGGTATCGTAAGTCATTTATTAAAGGCTCCATGATTTTTCATGAAGATTAAATCAAGGGAATCCGTGAAGGTTCTTTGTATGTTTTTTTTTTAATTTAAAGGACATCGTCGTATATTTTAATAAGTTTTCATTTTTAATGAGCTAAAGGGATTCATGTTAAAAGGAGTCTTTATTTAAAAAGGTTTATTTCATCACCTTAAAAAGGATTTTTCTAAAAAAAGTGAGATTTAAAAAAGGGGGTTTCGTTGTTTTTGAAAAGATTTGAGTTAAAAAAGAGCCATTTGAAAAGGCGTTAGTCTATTTGAAGGCCATTTGAAGATGATTTAAAAAAAAAATCAAAGGGTTTTATTTGAGAAGTATTGTTAAAACATTTTGACTGAAAAAGTGTTTGTTCTATATTAAAAAGAAATGACTTCCTTTAGCGCTTTGCCATAGACCCTGATTTTACTTGGAAAAAAAATGAGGTCTTGATCTTCAAGAATGAAGACATTTTTACAAGCTCAGGACTGTTGGGATAATTTGCAGAATGGTTATGTAGAGCCAACCCAAGAACAACGAACAACCATGGATAAGAATTAGAAGAATGTCGCTACAAAACTTAGAAAGAAAGAGCACAAAGCCAAACATTGGATACAAAACTCAGTTTATGACTCTATCTTCAACAAGATAACTGGTGCATCAACAAGAAAAGAAGTTTGGGATATTTTTAAAGTTGTGTATTGAAGTAATGATACATTAAATACTATTAAATTGTAGACATTGAGAGCTCAATTTCAAACCCTGAAGATGACCGACACAGAGAAGTTGGAGTAGTTCATGACTAGAGTCATGGGAATAGTCATTTAAATCAAGCTCATTCGTGAAACCATTAGAGATCAGAAGCTCGTTGAAAATTTTCTTCGAAGACTTCGCAAGAAATATGACATGACTGTAACAATCATTTTGGAATCCCAATATTTTACAACTTTCTCAATAGAACGATTGAGTGGTTCACTTATAGCACCCAAAACAAGGGTTACCCTGGTAGAATATTCCATGGGACTAGCTTTCAAAGCACATATCTCTCTTGATAGAGGTATAGGCATAGGATATAGAGGCAACAACAAGTAAAGAAGAGGCATATCAAAACATCATAATGTAGCAGAGGAGTCAAGACCTTCACAAAATCAAACAAAAATAAGAATAATATGAAGAAAATCGAATCTCTAATGTTATTATTGTAAGAAATATGGACATTATGAACATGAATGTAGAAATAAATAGTTAGATCAACAAATATGCAATGTCCATATCTCCAACAATGAAGGAGAATCCTCTGAAACAATGTTTATTTCGTGCCATATTTTTGAAGTCAGTCACAACGAGGACCTTTGGGTTAGACAATGGTTACAACAATCATATGACAGGTAACAAAAATCTACTTTCTTGCATTGATGCTTTCATAACATCTGAAATTACTCTTGGAGACCATTCTCGTATTAAAGCTCAACGGAAAGGTATCGTCCCTTTTCTTACCAAACATAATCAGTAGAAATACATACATGATGTTTATTATGTTACACATCTGAAGCATAACCTCATTAGTGTAGTACAATTGATCAAACATGGTTATGATGTAATATTCCAAGGGAAAACATGTTATATCTATGACAAACCGCCTAATAGAAGAATGATAGAAAAGGTTGAAAAATTAATAATAAGATGTTTCCTTCGACTCTTAGAAGTTGAAATATTTCACAATATATTGCACATAATTTGTCAAGAATAGATGAGTCATAATTATGACATTCTAGGTATAGGCGTATTCCCCTAAAAAGTCTAAGTCTGCTTCAGAAATATCCAATGGTCATTGCTCGCCCTGCTATGAATGAAAAAGATTGTAACTATGAAATATGTATTGTAGCAAATAATAAAAGAGATAGCTTTTTGACATCTTCCACTAGAGAAAAAGATCCTTTAGAGCTAGTGCATACAAATATATGTGGCCCAATGAAAACATACTCCATTGGTGTTAGTCTTTATTTTTCAACCTTCATTGATAATTATAGCAGGAATATATGGGTGTATTTTCTCAAAAATAAATCAGATACATTCTCAAGATTCAAAGAATTCTAAGCATAACAAAAAAATAAGAGCGGAAAGCCTTTGAAAGTACTCAGATCCAACCTAGGAGGACAATACAACTCTAATGAATTCAAAGCCTTTTGTCAACAACAAGGAATCATCATGCAAAACACAATAAGATATACTCCAAAACAGGATGCAATATCATAAAGGAAAAACCAGACAATCATGAATATGGCCAGACGTATGCTACGTGAAAAGAAGTTGTCTAATGACTATTGGGTTGAAGGAGTTTTGACTGTAGCATATGTTCTTAATAAATCTCCAATAACCAGTGTCCAAGACATAGTACCTCAAGGATCCTGGGATGGTAAGAAGGTACATGTATCTCACTTTACAATTTTTGGATCAATAATATATGCACATTTTTCTGAGTAGCTAAGAAAGAAGCTTGATGATAGGAGTGAAATATGTATTTTTGTAGGCTATAGTGAATAGTAAAAGGCCTATAGAATTTACAATCTAGTTACCAAGAAGTATGTTTTAAACAGATATGCTAAATTTTTTGAAAATAAATCTTTGTTTGATAATGTTGGTGAACTTTCAATTCTATCTTCTTATCCACCACAACTACTAAGATTGCAGGTTAAGAGGATCCATACCACTCTTAAAACAATACATCTTCAAGTAGTGAATCCACCAGTGGTTCAACATCTTCAAAAGAAAATAAGAAAACAAGAAGCATCAAAGAAATATATGAGCAGGAGCATGAATTTGATCAACATAAAATGTTTTCCATTCTTTCATCTCAACCAACCCATTTTGAATAAGCAATTAAATATAACATTGGATTGATGCAATGAACCAAGAATTTGCTTCCATAGAGAATAACCAAACTTTGGATTTAGTTAATCTCCCAAGAGACAAAACCAAAATTAGTGTAAAATGGGTATATAATACCAAGCTAAGTGAAAAAAGGAGAAATTGAGAAAAATAAGACAACGCTGGTTGCCAAAGAATTCTCACAATAGTTTTGTGTTGACTATGGTGAAACCTTTTCTCTAGTAGCAAGGTTAGACACTTTTAGAACTATTTTATCCACAACATCTCAACACAAATGGAAAGTCTATCAACTTGATGTAAAACCTAGTTTCTTAAATGGTATATTGCAAGAAGAAGTTTATGTAGAGTAGCTTCCTAGTCTTGAAGTTCCAAGACAAGAGCATAAGGTATAAGATTGAAGAATTTTTTTATGGTTTGAAACAAGCTCCAACAGATTGGTATAGTCACATTGACACCTATCAAATCAAACGTGGCTTTTGTAGAAGCAGTCATGAGCCAAATTTATATACCAAAACTCATGAAGGTAAAATTCTACTTGTTTTCCTTCGTGCTGATGATCTAATTTATACAAGCAATATGATGTTAGAACAATTCAAAGAAATAGTGCAAACAAAGTTCGATATGACTGATATAGGGGTCATGAAATACTTTTTAGGGATTGAAATTGAGCAATCTACTAATGGAATTTTTATTGGTCAACAAAAATATGCCATTGAAATCTTCCAAAAATTTAGAATGACCAATTGCAAACCAGTTGATACACCAATTGATCAAGGCACCAAGCTGAGAAAACAATGTAGGACCACCAATTGATCCCACATTGTATCAAACTACAATTGTTAGTTTGTTGTATCTCACTGCAACTAGACCTGATATCATGTTTGCAGCAAGTTTTGTCTCTAGATTTATGCAATTGCCAAATATTTCTCATTGGAAGGTTACAACAAAATATCTTAAGATATATTGCAGGAACCCTAAACTATGGTTTCTTCAACACACATTCTGAAAATTGTTCGCTTTCACCTTATATAGATAACAATTATGAAGGAAGTTTAGATGATCGCAAAAACACCTTAGGGTATGCTTTTCATCATGGAACCAATATGATATTATGGGAATCCAGGAAACAATCAATCATTTCAATATCTTCTATAGAGGAAGAGTATATAGCTACAAATTCAGCTACTTATCAAGCATTGTGGCTTAGAAGATTATTAAAGATATTTAAAATGTTTAGAAGGAGCCAACTCCTATTTACTGTGATAATAATTCAACAATTGCTTTATAAAAAATTGTGTTTTCCACAAAAAGAGAAAGCACATTGTCACACGTTTTCATTTCATCCGTGAGCTGTCAATGATGCAGACATGTTACTTACTTTTTGTAGTTCCAAAGATCAGCCTGCAAATATTTTCACAAAGCCATTGGGAAAACATGTATTTGAATTTCAAAGAGAGAAACTAGGAATTATAAGTGCCTCTACTTGCAACAATTGAGATTAAAAGGTAATGTTAAGATGTTAATCACACTGTCTAATAAGTTTCCAATAAATTTAATTCCGTTGTCTGTTAGGTGTCATAATCAGTGCAAATTTAGTTGAGTTTCACTCCAACCATTTATTGTTGATTCTTTCTATGTAAGCTATTTAACTATTTTTAATATTGAGAAGAACAACCTCTACTCCACGTTTTTTATTCTTTATCAATTAAAAAATAGGAAATGTATATTAAAAGAAATTATATAAAGTTGATTGCATGATCCCAATAATATTCTTGGTTAGAAATTGTTGAAAACATCCAGTTCATGTGCATAAAATTGGAACCCTTCAAGTAATGTTGTTCAATGAGGGTGACTTAGTTCCTCTTTTGAAATTCACCATGCATCTTCTGAATTTATTTTCTTTTATTTGATTAAATATTAAACTTATCTCAAACTTGACTCTTCCATCTATCGCCACTTTGTCAGTATTTTATCTTTTATTTCAATTTGTTTGAATATCAACTATCAATCCAACTTTTTCACAATGCCTATTTCACCATATTCTTATTCTTCATGAAACTTATATAAGTCATAAACATTAAATGTTAGACAAATTTCAAAAACTTCATGTAATCTAGTTTGTACATATATTTTTCGAAAAATATTACATGGATCAATTTTCTTGTACATGAGTTTGTTGTATTTTACACTAAGAAATATATCCTTTCTTGAGTTTGATATTTCTCTACAAAATATATTTCACACTAAGTGTGTGATTATTGTATCATGATCTTTGAAAATCTTCAACTTACTTTCTAAATTTATCCTTTCTTATAGCTATTAATAATCTATCAAAAGGCTCATGAATGTCATATGATTTCTACAAAATGATGTACATGAACACTCTTGTACACAAACACTCCTCAACTTAACCAAGTCTGCAACGCCTTTTTAAGACCTATCATACTCTATTTGAAATGGACTTTCACAAGTGAATCTATTCATTGAATTGTTGTAGTAGAAATCAACTTGAGCTAGCCAAATGCTATTCACCTAATTTGTTCTAATAAAAAATTTCGCAACAAGTTTTCAAAACTTTGGTTAACTAATTTTGTGAATATGGATGCTACATTAAATTATATTACAATTTGGAAGCCATATTCTTCAAAGAGACCTCCAGCACTATAGGGAGTAACCAAGTAAGTCTATCTAAATTAATACTCTTAGCAACTCATCTAACCTTATTGTTTTCTAAAAGATAACAACTACTTGTGTGGTATCATTTATCTTCTTGCACTATATAAATCCATTTTTTTTATAGAATCTACTAGACATGTTATGCCCTGTATTACATAAGTTAGATAATAATAATAATAATATATTAATAAACATTATTTATTTAATAAACGAGAAACCGATTAAAATTAAGATATTGTAAATGGAAAAATCAAGACAAAGAAAGAATTATAAATGGAAATTGTATCCTAGGTACTGGTCTCTTTATCATAGAAGGACTCAATATAATAAAGGAGAAGGAGAAATAATATCTTAGGTACTAGGTTCTTTATCATAGAAGGACTCAATATAATAAAGGAGAAGAAGGAGAAATAACATCTTGGGTTGATAATAATTTGAGGATTCTTCACCTCCACAGTAAGCTCTACCACTAACTACTCATGTTGATTTTACAATTAGAATATAAAGTATTTACTTTATCAAATCATTTGTTTTATAAAATTATATGTATTTTAATAAGTTCTATCATTATTATCCACATGAGCTTTTATATGTTTGGTGTGCTTTGGCAATACGTTCTTTCAATACTAATGGCACAACTTGATAATTTTATCTATATGACGTCCTAGTATATTATAAATCCAATCATGAAGCACCGAGTACAAATAAGTTATGTACATCTATTATTTGATTCATACCTTTTCGTAATCAATTTGTACGTAATCCTTCTCAAGCTATCATTATAGAATTTCTAGCAACATTCCTTCCTATAATTTATGTGTTCTCCTTTTAAGCATTCCTTTATGCATTCTCCCAAATTTGTCCTTAGTTAGTCATGAGTTCTTTGAGTTCACATTTCAACATCTTTACACCTTAGAATTATATGATTCATTATTATGACTCTCACTAATCATCCGTAATTATTAATAGTATTTCTCAATAGTCATTTGTATGAATTGAACATTGGTATGGAGGAGACTAATATTTCCCTATAAACATCTCTAAATTTAACATGTTCTCCTTTTCCTACAGGGGCCAAGGGGTGGCTATGGGGTTAGGGGCTTCATGCATATCTTCTAATACACATTACTTTTATCAACCATTTATTTCATGCCTTATCAATTGTTGGTTTGCATTATATCCTTGATACCTTTTCCTATCCATATATTTCAAAGTCCTATTGTGATTGCAAGTTTAGTCTATCCTACATTTTTATGGAGAGGTAGGGGTGAGAGGGGTCATGTACATTTTATAATAAATAAGCTACTTCTATCAACTATTTATTTCAGGGTATTTTAAGGATTCAAATATTATGTGTTTGTATGGTATTGTAGGTGATTATTTTGGATTGAAAAGTCATACATATAGAATGTAGCAAGTATTCAATAAAAAAAAATGTAATTTACTATTAAAGTTGTTATTTATCATTTGTTTAAGCATATATATGTAAGAAATAGGTAATTTTTTAATGAAATACAGGAATTTTTTTTTTGAGAAAATGTCCAAACTAAATTTGGCCCCTAAAACTCTCCATGATTTATTTCATGTTTGATCCATTCTTTGTTTGTAATATTTTTCTTTACTTTAAAAAATAAACATCTTTAGAGTAGAGAAATGTAGCAGACATAAATGTTGTTGAGAAAATGTCCAAACTAAATTTGGGCACTAAAACTCTCTCTGATTTATTTCATTTTTTATCAATTCTTGGTTTGTAATATTTTTCTTTCCTTTTTCAAAAAACATCTCTAGAGTAGAGAAGTGTAGTAAACATAAATGATGACTTAATCACCCAATAATTAAACCTAAACTGATTTTATACAACTATCCATTATTCATATGTCATTTTTAAATGATGTCATTAGTACAACAAACAAAAAACAAGTGTCACTAATGTTTCAAATACAATTGTTAATTCATTTATCATTTATAATACCTCTTAATGAAAAATTATACGAAGATAATAATATGATATCACATAAATCGCTCATTAATAAACATTTATTTATATTTTAAATAATATAACACTAAAATCTTACTTTAACATTTAAATAAAAATATCTATAGTAATCACAATTATTATGAATACATCATATTTATTAGAAATAAATTCACATATAAAATGAAATTATCATTTTATCCCAAGAAAATAAACTAGAGGGTAATCCCAAATTTAATGTCTTTTCATAAATATTTATAAAATAAACATTCATTTTTTGAGACAGAATTGGGATGGGAAGAAATACGATAGGGTACACAAAGAAAATGAAATGCCATCATACGAAAACTGTGGCCATCATAAATTCCATAACGAGAAGATCTGGAGAGAACTAAATGAAAGTAGGTCAATCTAAAATTTACCCTTCAAACTACAGTGATTTAAGATTACGCGGAAAATAACACATTTTCTTTATAATATCTCTATATTAAAATATAGTAATTACTATATAAGCCTGTGCTGGAATTTTCTAATTAGTCGTAAGCCTATATTCTTGACATTAAAAAAATCCATACTCGTATTTTATTTATAAAATAAAATTTCCACATAAAAATTTATATATTAATTATTGAAGGGCTTGTTGATGCCTTAACAACTCGTTTTAATTTTATTTTCAAAAAAACAGTGGAGTTTATTTAAATTTTGAATTATTTTCAAAAATACAGTGGAGTTTATTTAAATTTTGAAAATATGGCTTTTTGGAATTAGATTTTGTCCTACTTAATTTGGAGCTTTGGTTTGATGATCTTCCAAAATAAAGGGGTTTTAATTTAAATTTTGAAAATACTATTTTCCTTGGCTTTTGATTTTTTCTGGCTTTTATTGGAGAGATGCACAGCTAAATTAAATAAACACACAGCAGAAAAATCAAACACATAAGTCACAGGAATTAACGTGGTTCACCCAACCAATTTGGGCTACGTCCACACAACATAGGCATCGGCAATTTATTAATCAAACAGGAGATTACATAGTGAAAACCTCACAAAAAACTCTCACACTCTTAGCCAACATCCGAATGAATGCCTGTTATATAGCATAGAGAATCTAACAGCCTCATTAACTCACTCACATCAAATATAGGAGGCATTAACTCCCTCCCAACAAACTGGAGTTAGTCTAGGACCTGAATTTCTATTGTTGTCATCAGCTGAGATTTTTCCTATCTTATTCCAAATAGAAAATCTCAACAATCTCCACCTTCACAACAATTCGCCTGATGCCCTGTTATTATTATTTTATCTTTTCTGCAAGCCAAGAGAAGCCAAACACCAGCGTAGCTTCTCTAACAAAACTGGTTTCATG
The DNA here is from genome assembly GCA_000404065.3 of Pinus taeda. NCBI lineage: Eukaryota > Viridiplantae > Streptophyta > Pinopsida > Pinales > Pinaceae > Pinus > Pinus taeda. Next base: position 183,545 of record APFE030546894.1, read on the forward strand.
AACAT
>APFE030546894.1:183941-210398 GCA_000404065.3 Pinus taeda
CTCTAAATCAAGCAAAGCCACTAATGCTAACACAATTCTAATTGAAACAATTTTAACCACTGGCGAAAAAATCTCATGAAAGTCAATACCGGCTTTCTGAGAAAACCCTTTTGTAACCAGTCGCGCTTTGTACCTGTCTTCCGTATCATTCACACCTCGTTTCAGCTTGAAGACCCATTTACACCCCACAATTTTCCTGCCTTTCGGAAGCTCCAACAGATCCCATGTGTCGTTCTTACTCAAGGCCATAATTTCGTCCTTCATGGCTGCTTTCCACTTGTCACTTTTCGAACCTTCTATTGCTTCCTGATAGCACAGAGGTTCATTGTCATTAGCAGTAAATGCAACAGAAGTGACATAATCATCATACCTTCTCGGTGGTCGTTTGATTCTTGCTGACCTCCTTAAGGGTGTTTCTTGCGCTTCCTCGATTGGCTGACTACCCTCTGTAGGAACTTCTTGCCAATCAGTATCTGAGACTTTTTCATGATCTAAACATGAACCCTGTTCATGTTCTGATTCTGAAGCCTGTTCATGACTAGTATCTGAACTATGGTCATCTTGACTATCGTTAGAAATGCTATCAAACTGAATGTGCTGAAAGTCAGATACATCATCCTATTTCAATCTACTATCTACATCTAACTGTACAAGAGAGAATTCATTAAACTTTACATCTCTATTGATGATGATCTTGTGGGTAGTAGGATCCCACAATCTATATCCCTTTGTTCCAACACCATACCCAACAAAGATATACCTTTTAAACTTTGGATCTAACTTGGTTCGCTGATGTTTAGGCACTAGAGCATATGCATCACAACCAAACACTTTGAGTTTAGAATAGTCACAAGGGTGTCCTTTCCATACCTCTTGTGGAATCTTGCAGTCTATCACCGTTGATGGAGATCGGTTTATCACATAACAAGCTGTTGCCACTGCTTCCGTCCCCAACTCCTTTTGCAACCCAGCGTTACTCAGCATACTCCTTACTCTCTCTAGAAGATTCTTGTTCATGCGTTCAGCAACTCCATTTTGCTGAGGAGTATAAACCGTGGTCTTATGCCTCTCGATCCCTGCATCCTTGCAATAACTATCAAACTCCTTGGAAGTAAACTCACCACCATTGTCAGTTCAAACACTTTATTGTTCTACCAGTGTTGTTTTCTACCAATGCTCTAAACTGCTTGAAAACTGAGAAAACATCAGACTTTCTTTTCAACATGTAGACCCATACCTTCCTAGAAAAGTCATTAATGAATGATACAAAATAAGATGAATCACCATATGAGGTTTTAGGGGCTGGTCCCCAAACATCTGAATGGATATAATCAAGTATGCCTTTACTAGTATGTTTGCCTGTTTTAAACTTTTGTTTACTTTGTTTTCCAAACAGACAATGCTTACAGAAATCTAACTTTTCAGACTTTAGATTTGGAAGTAACTTGCGATCAGCCAAAATTTTTAATCCTCTTTCACTCATATGCCCCAATCTTTGATGCCATAAGTGAATGGAACTACTGTCATGTTCAGACATAGTAGACACAAAATCTGACCTTGTACCTCCTTCTAACTGAAATAGATTTCCTATTTTTAGCTTTCATAACTAGTAAAAAATGCCTCTGTAAATTTCATTACCCACCTTGAATTACAGTTTTATACCCATTTGAATCAAGTGCTCCTAATGAAATCAAGTTTTTCCTTAAATCTGGTACATGTCTCACATTAGTTAATATTCTAGTTGTCCCATCAAACATTTGTAGTTGTATGCTCCCAATCCCAACAATATTACATCTTACATCATTACCCATGTACACAACTCCATCATTAATTGATTTATATTCCTTAAACCGTTCTTTATGGATACACATGTGGTCTGATGCACCGGAATCTAACAACCAATGTTGACCATGATTTGACACATTAACTGATAATACTTCATCACTCATACCTGAACCAGATGTTGAACCTGTATCTGTCGTATTCGCCTCCTTCTTTTCTGTCGAAGACTCTTCTTTTGAAGTTTGCTGCTGACGCTTCCAGCAGTCCTTCTTTAAATGCCCTGATTTGCCACAAAACCAACACTTTAGCTTACTCTTCTTCCATTTTGACTTTGAACGTGAGTCACTCGACTTCCTGGGGCGTCTTTCTTTCGAACGACCTCTAACCATCATAGCTTCTGATGTAGAGGTTTCAGAATACGACTTCCTCCGTGTTTCTTCCGATAATAAGGATGCAACTACATCATCAAACTCAATAGTTTCTGATGAACTAAGACTTATAGAAGTAACAAAATGATCCCATGACTCGGGCAACGAGCACAATAAAGTAATAGTTTTATCCTCGGATGGAATTTTTACTTCTATACTTTGTAATTGCACAAGAAGAGTATTAAAAGCATTTAAATGATCAGCAATCGATGTACCTTCCTTCATTCGCAAACCCGTACAACTATCGCTTCAGGAGAATCCTATTGGTTAAGGATTTGGTTATGTACAGTTTCTCCAGTTTCGTCTACAAACCAGCAGCTGTTGTCTCCGACACAATATTAAACAGGACATCATCAGCTAGACACAGTCGAATAGCACTAATCGATCTTTCATCCATATCAGCCAACTCACTATCTGTGATGTTGTAAGGTTGTTTGGCCTTGCCCAACAATGCCTTTGCCACGCCATGTTGGACAAGTAAATCATGCATTTTCACCTTCCAAATCTCAAAATTATTCTTGCCATTAAACTTCTCTATTTCAAACCGGACACTTTGAGTTTTCGCCATTTTGTATCAAAAAGCACAATAATCTCCAATACCAACATTTAAATACCAGCAATTTAAAAAAAAAATTGCCTATGCCTTTGTTTTTACACAACAAAAAAACTGCCTATGCCTTTGTACCTTTGCCTTTAAAAAAAAACTTCCCTTTGCGCTTATATTACTTTTGTTTTAAAAAAAAACTTTCCTTTTACTTGTTCAAATTCCGCCCCACAAAAACAAAAATACATGCACTTACCTTTTATTCTAATTTGCCTTTATTTAACTGTTTAAAAAACCAGCAAATATATATAAAACAACCAGCAAATATATATAGTGTCGTCGTTATGAATCCAAACAGAAGGATCCAGGTCATTTGCGTAGGCAACAAGTAAAAATTGCATCAATAAACCTGTGGTCTCTAGATTCTGTGTTGACAAAGGCCATCCCACAACGTGATTTCATTTCTATCATTGTCTTATTTATCTGGCTTCCATCAAACTTGCACAGTTCAGAAGACTTACTTTCCCCCACCCATGCATTCCAGTAAAGCGTCGTATACTCTATCAAAACCGGCAACGGCTCACGGAAATTCTAGAAAGGTACATAATGTGGAATTTTACACGCATATACAATTCGATAATTTTTAGTCATTGATACTGGCACGATACTGTGTGCAAAACCTTAGAATAATTGATATGACAGTAAAGAAGTCGTCAAATAATTTCAAGACTCTGTGGGGATTGCTTACGATGGAATTGCTGTTGAACTGCCCACATACGTGCGTATATCATACAACGGTTAAAATTTGAAGTAAGTAGTGATGTTACCTATGTTCTCATCATGTTACTTGAGGTTTTTCTGTGCAAAGCAAATTGAAAACGCAATTCATTTTCTTAATAGCCATAATCCAGTGCCTCGATCATCGATCAACGCACCATATAATACCGCACAGCGCAGCACCTCCTTTCATTAATCGAACAACGCAGCACCTCCTTTCATTAATCGAACAGTGCAGCAGCGTTATACGCAGGTAGCACCTCCTTTCATTAATCGAACAGCGCAACACCGTTATAATGGTTCAGCTATACGCAACAAGCATGAACAACAAACACGCAGTGCAACCTCTAACACGCACCAGTAACCTCTAACACGCCCTTGCGCTCCACCTTTAGCATGTGCTCCACCTCCAACTGCTCTGATACCACTTGTTGGAGAGATGCACAACTAAATTAAATAAACACAAAGCAGAAAAATCAAGCACATAAGACACAGGAATTAACGTGGTTCACCCAACCAATCTGGGCTACGTCCACACAACATAGGCATCGGCAATTTATTAATCAAACAAGAGATTACATAGTGAAAACCTCACAAAAAAACTCTCACACTCTTAGCCAACATCCGAATGAATGCCTGTTATATAACATAGAGAATCTAACAGCCTCATTAACTCACTAACATCAAATATAGGAGGCATTAACTCCCTCCCAACAAACTGGAGTTAATCTAAGACCTGAATTTCTATTGTTGTCATCAGCTGAGATTTTTCCTATCTTATTCCAAAAAGAAAATCTCAACAACTTCATTTAAAGTTTTGATTGGATTATCTTCGTTTTTTGAGTTTTCTAGTTGAGTGTTAATTTTTTCTTTGTATGTTATAAAATGATAACTTTATATTTCATAAAACGATACCTTTATATTTCATAGAACGATAACTCTAAAAGATGAGATTTATTTGAAAATGAAATTCTTAATAAAATTTCATACATAATTCAGGTAAATGGGATTGTTAATTCAAAATTATTTTTATATGGAAAATATTTATGTACATTTTTCTTATATAAATGAACCTAATAAAAATGTAAATAAATAATATTATATATATATATATAAACCAAAAAAACTATAAACAACTGATTCAAGTTAGTTTAACTTCCTAACTGAACCCTTATTAATTTAGATGAATTAGATATGTAGACGCATTCCAAGGGGCTAATCCATATAGATTGTATATTAATGCAAATAAGATAAAGTAGCCGTTTTGATTCTTGCGTTCTTCTAATCTCTTTTTTTTAACGGTTGAACACGAGATTGCTGAGCGGACTCACGGCAAACGCAGTGGGAGAGTTTGCAACGAAGATTGAACTAACAGATTGGCATTGTTGTCCAATCGAATCCCAAAACAATGAAAAGCGATGTGTTCGTTTGTGGAATGACCAAAACGAATGTATCCAACAATGCAAAATTACACTTGGGTGTCACCATAGCAGATGAGAAAGATATCAACGCACATATCGCGGTGGCATTCCCCAGAATTTTGCATATTTGAGTAACACGAAATCGCAGAACAAAAGTAACACGAATTGGTTCACCAGATTAATGTTTTACCAACCCAAGTTCATGCAGTATAACTTCTACCAATCAGATTAATAAGATACCAATTGGTAGGATTTTTGTAAATTGACTTTAAACACCAAAACTTTAAAGGCTAAAGGGTAGAGTTGGTGGTGAGACTTCGTACGAAATGTCTGCGCCATGTTTTCATCCAATCGCTGAGAATAAGAGTCAAAGTGCAAAAGAATTGTTCTCACAGGGTCCCAGAAATAGAGATTGATTACAATATGTTAGTATGTAAGAGCAGTGAAAACAAATCACAAAGCCACAAGTTTCATTCAGTACGATATACATCACATCATTTGAGTATAAGAGCACGGCGGTGATATGCTAAATGGGTCAGAGTGATAGCTGGAGGTTTAGCAGTCTACGAACTATGCACGGAATTTTACATGAGAATTGAAATGCGTTAACTAAATAAAAATGGTAGGAGTTCTGTTAAATTGGCACTGAATCTTTGGGACGAAGGTGTCAAAATATTATGTAAAGCAAAAGGATTCTAGAAACGAGCGTGAGTTGACAACAGAAGGTCACATGAATCTGCAAATTAGTGCAACGAATCTACAAATGGTTCACATGGACGATTTTGTTTGGAATGGCTAATTACACTTATCTGCATTCTTAATATATCTGGTCTGCATTTTTAATATATTTATATTAAGAGCGCGAGTTAGTTTGAGTCACTGCGAGCTAGTTATAATTCAGTTTATAATGGAAAAAGTTTAATTTACTGTTGAGTTGTTGCTGGAGTTGAGTCAAGCTTAATTAAAAATAGCATGATTTCATATTTAGTATGATTTTATGTTTAGTAAATTTGAGATTTATATATTTGTAGTTGAGTAATTGTTATTGAAGAGGATATTTAGGTGGAGGAGTTGACAGGATTATTCAAAGTGGCTGGAATCTCGGCAAAAAAAATTCAAAAAATTTTGCAATAGCCGTGTTTGAATCATGTTTTGATGGTGGAAATAAATTCAGCATCATCAAAAATTTCTTGGACACCTAAAATCTTGAAATTGAACAGCTATAACTTAAATGTACAAAAATCCCTGCCAAATTTTATCAAAATCTTACCAAGATTTTTATAATTTTCTATAAAAAAACATATTTAAACTGCCTATAATGTCTAAAATATATAAGTACAATAATATATGATTAATTGATCAAATGTTATTGTTGTGTATTAATTTATGTTAATTTTTATTTCTTCATCTCTACCTTTCCATCAAAATAGTATCAGAGATATAAGATCTATAGTGTGAGAGCCTGCAGCCCCAGCTTGCAGAGCCGCACCCTGTGAGGCATAATTCACCGGACAGTCAAAAACGCGCACCCTAGCTGGATTTTTTTTTAAACAGAGGACCGCAGCCGTAAACTCATAATCCATCGTTTAGTGTCCCCATATAGGCCGGCTCCCGCCGTCGCTACCGCTAAGCGATCAGTTAAAGTCAGGCACATGGCCACTTTCACAAAGAATCAGCGAGCGGCCGCCAGGATCGAGGAGATAACTAGCTGCAGCAGAATAAGAAACTAGAACAAGCCGCCCTAGCGAAGCTCGTAACCTTGCTTTTCGGGAAAAAAATACTATTAGAAGTATCATCGCAAGGTTTCAAAAATTCATTCAAAAGTTTGTTTTTTTTGGGTTAATGGTTTAGAGCGTGGCAAAGTTCAACGGCTCTGAAAAAGGTTATATTACAAACCTTTATGATGAAGGCATAGCAAAACGGTTTTTTTTTAAACAGAGGTGGTTGTGAAAGGTTTGTGATGAGGTGTTTTTCAATGGGAAGTTTTTTTTGTATTAAAAGAAAGTGCATAAAGTGCAGGGTATTAAAAGTATAAAAAGGTGTATGGTATTATTTTATTTTATTTCAAAATGATGAAAGAAGGGATGGTTTTTTTTTTTTAAGGAATGGTTAGAAGTATGGTAAAGATTTGGTATTAATTGGTACTTGGGTGTGGATAATTTATTGAAGAATTAATAGAAAAGACTGTAGAAGAAATAGTGAAAGTTCATAGATAGTGTCTTACTCGAGTGTATTTTAAAAGCATTATTTTTGGGGTGGCACTATCGAGAGAAGCCTCATGCAATTAGGAAAAGAACCATGAAACAAAAGAAATGTATTAGCTATGGGTCACAAAACGCGATTGAAGCATATGAAAAGCAGAAATAAAAAAGAAGAAGAAGATATCATTTCCACGTTTAGAGATGTGTAGGTCGCAACTCAGGAACTGAGAAGTCTATCTAAAGATGGAGAAGAGATTAAGGTTGATTGGTTTAGTGTCGATTGTGTACCACCTCCTAAGTTTTCTGGTTAGAACTTTCAAATTTGGTTTATTAACATGAGAACTTATCTATGTTGCAAAGATTTGTGGTATGTTATTACAAGGAATGTTGACATCCATGACCAGGAAAAAGATGCCATGGCTTTGAGTTTCATTCAACAAGAAAATGATGAAACAATTTTGTGTAAGGTAGCGAAAGCTGCATCTTCCAAGGAAGCATGAAAGATCCTGGAAGAAGAATTTGGTGCAAGGGGTAGTGACATGCAACAAGAAGTTATGCCAGAAAGCATGTAGAGAAGTTTGCAATAGTAGCGAAAGAAAGCAAAGACATTGATATATCCACACAAGTGGAAGACGAAGAAGATGCAACAAATATTGTAGAGAGAGAAGCTTAATCCTCGGTGTATGAAGAAGAGAAAGAGTATCCAAATGCTTAAGAACTCCACTATAACTTTGATGGTGAAGATGATTGTCAAGATGAGTCTGAATCCTACTGTGGTGAGACATGTGGATGATGACTACAAAGTGAGTTGTGAATTGGTGAATCCAACCACAATTGATGAATTTGGTGAAGTTGAAATTGTTAATGAGCACATGCATGCTTGGATATGTGACCATAGGGTTGATGAACATTAGTTTAATGACACTTGCATTTTTTTTTAAATGGGGAATTATTCTTGTAGCATGGTAAGTGCCATACTTGAAAAAGAATTGAATCTTGAAGTTGTCACTATAGCAACAAGTTATGAAGTAGTTTAAATTGCTCATGAAGAAGTGTGTGATCTAGCAACAACTAATGATAAATAAGAGGATAAAATGACTCAAGATTTTTTGATGAGAATATCCATTGACTGCATAATAGTGGAAGATAGTCTCAAAACAGTTGAAAAGACAAAGAAGGATGAGGAAGAAAAGGAAGTTCTCATTGTAGAGCATAATAAAGACATTTTTAACATTGTTTTGAATATGTAGGTGTTCAAAATAACATGGTAGTGAAAGTTGAAAATAATTTTATTTATAAGTTTGATGCAAATTTTAAGTTCATTGAAGAATGGACTGCGAATCTGATTCAACTAATTGATGAGAGCCTTAAAGAAGAACCCATAATAAAAGAATTCACTGAAAGTGTGAATGAGAAAAATGAGAGTGATTATGATTTTACATGTAAGCCTAACGATAATCTTGAGTGTGAAAATTACAAGCAAAAAAAAATAGTACCTGATGATGAAAGTAAAGAGAAGGACATGGAATTTTTTGATGATGAAGAAGAAAACATTGAAATAATCTTTCAACAATGGAATCAAAAAGAGATTAGATTCTTCTATCAAGAAATATGGTAGAAAGGAGGTCAAGAATATGAAGTGAAGTTCATATTTTGAAGATGAAAAGTTGTTGCATCAATCCATGAGTGAAATAATATTTTAAGAGGAAGTTGCAGAAGAAGACTTTGACTGTTTTTCAGAAAAATAAAAAAGAATTCAAAGAAAATTTGTAGCAACAAGTAAAGAAATATGTAGCCTACAACAATAAAATGAAGCAAAAAATGAAGCGGTTTTGAGGGTATAGAATCTAGAAGAAATGAGAAAGAAAATGAAAAATTGTATAAGTATTGAGTCATTGTAAGTTTAACTAATACTTAGACCAATATGTATGTTTAAGTGACAACTGGGTCACCTTTTATTGTAATCCTACCAAACATAGTTGACTCATAATTAATTTATGGTTGAGTCATGTTTGAGTTATGTTGAGTCATATGGTCGTAATTAAGGGGGCGTGTTGGAAATAAGTAATTACTTTCGCATGTAATACAATCTATATTAAGAGTGTGAGTTAATTTGAGTTCGTATGATTTAGTTCGAGTTTAGTGTATATTTGGAAAAGTCTAATTTAGTGTGAGTTTGCATAAACAAGTTTTCCAGAGTTGAGTTAAGTCTAGATTGAAATAACATGATTCCATATTTACTAACTTTGAACTTTATATATCCATGATTAGATAATTGTTATTGTGTGTAAAATGTATGAGTCTAGAAAATCCTAGAATAAAAACTTGGTAATTGTGTATGTGAAACGCTAATTAATAAAAAATTATCGTTTTATATGTTAATTTGTGTTTCCTCCCCTCTACCTTTCCATCACACCTTTCCATCACAGTTATCATCCCAATATCATGAATAAAATCTCATTAGGTTGTTCCGATGAAAGCTTAAAATAAATATGAATCAAGATATACGGTCGCTTTAAAAAGACTACTTCATTTAGATTGTTATTTTTATTCTAATTTGTCTATTAAATTAAGTTTTAATTACTTCGGAGGAAAACATGAAATCATTACAGAGACTATTACATATATATATATATATAGTTCTATTTTATCTTTTCGGCACTAATTTTATTTTTTAAGAAGATAGGCGTGGTCTATAGGCTTTAGATATTTTCAATTTTCTTTGAAAAATTTATAGGTGTATCGTTTGGATATGAGTTTGATTGAATATATGTAATGTTGTTTAGATTAATGCTAAGCTTTAATCTTGTGTGTTACAATGAATTAGAAATTAAATTAAAAAAACCCATCCAAATGTCCATTCTTTTTGTTCAATTGACAACTAATATCTCATTTTTGACATCAAGCTGTAGTGGTGAATCATTTTGGAAAATGGACCATCTAAGCATTTGAGAACAATCTTCGCGGTTGACAAAAATAATCACATGTTATCGAATATTTCAATTAATTGTGAAGAAAGGGTCACAGATTGGGGTTAAGGGACAAAGGTTTTGATGTTTATGAAAAACAATTTGCTATTCTTGATGGTGGAAATTTTGATTAGATAGAATGTGAATATTGTTAAAGAATGAAAAATGTGGTGTTAAATATTTTTTTTAATATTATGAATTAATTAAATAAAATTATAGAGAAGTTATCAATAATAAATGGTTACAATGGAACTAAATTACAACTCAATCAAATTGGTCTAAATTCTAATTTATTGTGATATTTGGATGGACAGTGATGACACCTAGTAGGTGGTTAGAATATGATTATCTAGCACTCCCCTTTAATTACAACCACGTAAAATTTAAACTAAGATGCCAGCTTGTCTATGTCTTGGCTAGGCTTACAATTTAAAAAAAATAAAATCAACCAAATTTCAAGTTTCTCTTTCCTTTCATCCAAATCATTGTATCCTTTAAATTGCTTTAACTTTTTTTTTATATGCTTCAAATTTCAAATTCTTGATTTTTTTGGTGCAGCTCCTCCAATTTTCTACATTGTCTAAGAATGTACTTAGCTTCTGCAAAATTCATCTTGTATGTGGACTTCTTCCACATGCCATCCTCTGTTGTGTGCTTTTCATCATCAATATTATGTTGCAACATAAGTTTATAGTAAAAATTTATCTATTAAAAACTCCAATACCTAAAAATATCATTAATGTTTTCATCATCCAAGTTGTCTTCAATGTTCATTGTTGCAACCTAAATTCAGACTTCATTAAGACATGGTGTTGCAAGCTATGCTTCAAGGATCTTTAAATCTTCTTCAAAATTTATTGCTTCTTCCTAGCCATTCCTTACATCTGCACACTCAAAATCAAAATTAAGATTAAAATCATTTGCAAGATCATATTATTTCTTGCTCTATAATGTGAGCTTTCTCTTCGTAGGATTCCTTCTCTACCTTTGTCTCTATCTTTTACACTTCTTTGCTAACCTATGTTACTGCAAATAGGTTGTCTTCCACTTGGTTTTCAAACTCAAGTGGGATTCTCTCACCAAATAGCATCATGTCGATACCATGTTTTTGCAGTGTCATTTGCAACCATTCATCTTTAGCGAACAAGTCTTCATCAAAGCTAGCATCAATAAATTGAATTGTTGGATTCGCCATAACACTAGCTTCTCTAATGAAAGCTTCATTGCCATCAACAAAAATTGTTGCTGGATTAACCAAATGTTCATCCACTTGCAGCTGTGCATAGTGGGATTCATGAGAATCTATGTGATCATTCTCTGCATTCTTTTACAGATTCTTCACATTCGTCATCAGCTTGTGGCTGACCATAGTGGGATTCACAAAACTCTTCATCTTGAAGTGGATAACTCCCCCTTACACCAAAATTCATCTCAAAGGTGTCCGAGCCCCCCTTGGTTTTCTATGTATTTGCAATGAAGAGAGGAATGTTTTCATCTACTCATTCTTTTATGCATTTTAATGCAAAGGCATTATTTTTCCTTTTCTTTTCCAACTCTTCGAGATAGATCTGAAACAATTCTTGTTATCACTTTGACCTTCACATCTTCTTAGATTTTCCTTCTTGTTGAGCACTAGCTCACAAGGAATTTTAAAAAATCCACTTACAAACATAGTGGTTTCCTATAATAAAATGCATCTAATAAATTCTCTCTACAGACCTAAAAATTCTCTTAAAAAGCAATACTTCTTTTACAAAAATTAAAACAAAACCTTTTGTTTTTTCTTTTTTATATAGATTGAAAATTCTGCCCTTCTTTTTCCCAAATTGTAATTCCCACGATCGTTTTGCACAGCACCCCCTTTGTCTTTAACAAACAAATGTGATGATCTATGGTTAAAAAAATATTTGTCCCTAAGAAAAACGTCTGTGACATTTTTCATTTACCTTTGACTGTGGTTCATCTTTTCGTTCCTGAGAATCTTATGGGTTAACTATATGAAGTGTTTCACTTTGCCTGCTCGTGAGACTCTCATTTTTTGTTATATATTTGCTAACGCACTCTGATAGGAAGGTCCGATGCATGAGGCTCTTCTTTTTTTTGGTTATATATTTACTAACGCTAGTTTGGGGGAGAGTAGTTTGGAGAAGAGGAGCCATGTGTATTAAAAAGCGTGCAAGATATTGAAACTAACGAGACTCTTAAACCTTCTCTGGGACGTTAGTAATGTATCTCAATAGACTTCTGCGGTGCGTGCAAGATATTGAAACTAACGCGACTCATAAACCCTCTCAGCGACGTTAGTAATGTATCTCAATAGACTTCTGCGGTGCGTGCAAGATATTGAAACTAACGCGACTCTTAAACCTTCTCACCCACGTTAGTAATGTATCTCAATAGACTTCTGCGGTGCGTTACTGCATTATTTTTTTCAAAGGAAATTTGGTCTTCTCTTTTAGCGGAGGGAACGATCTACCTCGTCCTCTTGGCCACAACACGCTTCTTCGTTCACTCTTCAAGCTAACAACTTCTACATTTCAGTTTTTCAAATTCTTAGGCACTACCAGTTCGCTCACACATAGGAGTCTGATGCACACTCACATTCTTCTCTCTAATGCTCTCAAAGAGTTATATGTAGACCCAGTTTTGATACCATGCTAAAGAATGAGAAATTTAGAAGTGAATACTTTTCTCAATATTATGAATTAGTTAAATAATATTATATAGAAAAAACTACTCTAGTGAGACTAAACTACAACTAAATCAAATTGACTAAACTGTAATTAAATGTCACATTTAAATAGACATTTATGATACTAGCAAGTGATTGAAATGTCTTAGTCTAAATAGCCAGAGGAATTTCCCAGAAAATTATGGAAATCCCGTTCATATTTAGAGAAAATTTGGCAAGGATTTTTGTAAATCCAAACTATAGTTGTTTAACTTCACAATTTCAGGTGTCGTAGACATTTTTGATTGTGCTGAATCTATTTCCACCATCAAAAACATGATTCAAATACTGTTTCTACAAGATTTTTTTTTTTTTTTTACTCGGATTCCTGCTACTTTTGACCGTCCAAACAATTCCTCTACCCGACTCTAATTGAAATTAAATTATCCAACAAACACGAGTGTCGTTGCAGTGAAGAACTAAAATAATAGTAATAAAAGTCCCTTAGTGACGAAACAAATGGAAATTTCAGCATTTGATTTTAGCAAAAGAAAAGGAAAGAAATGAGAATTGAAATGGGAAGGAATGAGCAGACGCTTCAAGTTTGTTGGTAGGAGTTGCAACACAATTTTGGAAATAAGTAATGTAGTTTTTTTATGCAACACAATTTTGGAAATAAGTAATGTAGTTTTTTTATGCAACACAATTTTGGAAATAAGTAATGTAGTTTTTTTAATGGACTCTATTGAAAGGGTTTTGGTTTTTCTAGTTGTGATAGTACTTGTAAGAAATATTTTTTTATAAACATTGAATTTCCGGTTGCCTTTACAAGTTTATAAATATAATTTGTTTTATTTATTCATATATATATCTTGATGATATATATGATTAAATCTTGATGATATATATATGATTGACCCAGCCCATTTTTATTGATGAATTTGTAAATCTATGCAGAAGGCATGGGATAGGAGCTTCAACAACAATTGATGTGAGTATAGATTTTTATTATTATCGTACTATCATAGGAGTGAGGAGGCCCAATTCTACCTATATTGAGCTAATCATATTGAGTTTTCTTATTCTAGTTGTAAGGAAATGGAATGAGTAGAAGGATTTTGCAAACCATAGCTATGTGTTGTGAAAGGTATACAATATTATATTTTCATTCTTTTATATTGTTTGGTAATTATTTGTTGTCCATATGAAAATCACAGCCATCAGTTTTTTCATTATTATTGCTTCAACATGAGTTGAACTTCATAAAACATTTGTTATTGATGATCGTTTATGTTTGTGATGATTTTAAGTTTTTATTGTAAGTTCACTTGTCATTCACATCGATTCTCGGTTGGTTGGTTGTTCGTGTTCAATAATCGTCTCAAACCATTATTGTTTGTCAATTTAACATTTAACTTTGATATTATTTTGTCATTGTTGTTCATGTTGCTTTCAACACCCTTGCCAAGTCAGGGTTGGTAGATATTCATTTTAACATCATTAGGTAGTCGCTATTATTTTCATATTATTTATATGATTCAAAATTAGTAAATATATGATCCAAAATTGAGAAGTCTTAAAACTATCATGCTTGCACTGGATGTGTCATATTCATGGACACTGATTTATTGTGATGTGTTTTCAAGTTCCTTATCAAGGGCATAGATACCTATTGCCACATGTACCAAGAGTAACGTAACTGCATCTGGCACACAAGTGCCACAAAGTCTTAAACTAGTTTTAAATCATAGATATTTATTTTCTTTTGGATAGTGATGTTTTGAACCCTTACACTATACATGATTTAAAATTTTGAGAATCTAAGATAATGTTCCAATCCAAGGACAATAAATTTGAATCTATATCAATATTAAGAGGTTCCAATTTAACCGGGATAATTAAAAATCTATTTCAAAAGCTAGACTAAATAAATACTATTTTTAATTGTGGGAATGGAATATATATATATATATATGTTAAAGTAATGTTAACCTTGTGAAAATATTAAAATTATTTTTAATAAATTTATATTAATTTGATGGTTTTTCATGAAATGTAGAATAATGGGTCATATGGATTTAGTCTTCTTCAAATTTCATCAGAAGGAATTGAAAGCGATATAATTTCTATAAAATAAAAATTAAGGAAATTGAGTAAATAAAATTTTAAATTATTTAAACATGGTAATGTATTAAGATTATCACGAAAATTTATATTATTTTTATAAGGATTATGTTGATTGTATTAGGATTAATATTAAAATTTATAGTAGTCTTATAACAATAGTGTTGGTTGATTTTATTTTCTCTCAAATAAAATAAAAACATATAATATTTTTTAAAATGATTCGAAAATATTTATGGGAAGTCAAGGATGAGAAAACTACCTTTTTCTAGGAGAAAAATTGGATGCAACTTTTTTGTATGTCTAGGAGAGAAGAGCTGTTATATATCCAATCCTTCATGGGACATGTATGAGCATCAAAAGTGGCTTATTTTTGGATTGCACCTAACCCCAATTCAACTTGGAGAGAATGGAAATGCCCATAACATTGGACAGAACAAAAGGCACACTCTTCTGTAGAATTCGTTGGCCTCTCTACTTAAATATCAGAGCATCCTTACAAGCCATGAGAAGAATAAAATATGTTGTGGATACTTCCCAAGTCGGTCATTCACTGTCAAAGAAGCTTACAATCTCATCTCTAGATTGTAAGGAGATTAGCCAAATTTACAATTGAAACGCATATGGAAAAATAAGCTATGGAAAAAAGTTTCCTTTTTCCTCTAGCTAATAAGATGTGGGTGGTTATAAACATGGCACAAAATTAGGAAAAAAAGGATTCTTAGGCCCCTCATGATGCCCCCTATGCTAAGAAAGCGAGGAAACTATGGATCATCTTTTCAATCATTGTGATTTTGATGGGGAATTGTGGAACATGGTGTTAATACTATTTGGACATCCAAACGAATCTCTTAATAGTGTCAAAGAATATCTTAAGACATGGAGATTATTTTTTTTAACAATCTGATAGTTAACAGGGTGTGTGTTCTCACTGAGGCCTTTACTCTCTAGAACATTTGGAAGGAGCGTAATAGATCAATATTTCAAGATAAAGAAAATCCCAAATCCAAGTGTCGGATAAATTCAGGATCAACCTCAAGGAGACTATCCTATTAGAAACATGGGCCCGAGATGACTAGAAGGCGCATAATAGTGACACAAGCATATTAGAAAACATGAACATTAAGGTTGATAAGATGGTAGAAACCAAGACTCGTCCTCACCCTCCTATTGGTCTACTGGCCGATAGATTAACTCTCCCCTAGGATGGTTTCCTCAAACTAAACTTTGGTGGGGCCTCCAAAGGGAACCTAGGATAGGATATATTTGGAGGCATCTTCCGCTATGATGAGGGGGCTACTCTAAAGGTGTATGAAACATCTTATGTGTTCGCTACCAAAAATGTGGTAGAGTTCACGAGGGTTTCACTGGGGGAGAAATACCATACCATGCGCATTCATATTGGGGGATATATATTTGAGGGAAAATTGACATAATATATTGAGCATATGATAGCGGATAAAGGAATTTTATATTGGCAGGTACAAAAAATGGAGCTCAAAGCAATGAAAAAATATAATGGGGTATAAAAAATGTTAATGAAAAAATGGATACCTACAATATCTAGCGAAAGTAGGGTTGTTAAAATTGGGAAGGTGTATGGGTTCATATTGCTAGGGGGTTAAATTATATGATTTTTAGAGGTTTTTTCCAATATGTAGTAAAAATAGGGGTGTTTTTTAGTATGCCACAAATGCACATGGTATGCCATACGTTCATTGAGTGAAGGTCCTATGGCAGAGTTTTCGATGCTATAACAGGGCTTGAGCAGTCAAAAATAGGTTGGTTACACCAATCTCCAAATCACAGGAGATTCCCAAATTGTGGTGCCTCTAGTTCAAACACTGATCAATGGATCTCTAGTGTCTAAACTCTCCAACATCTAACATCTGGATCTCTCATTGGAAGAAATCAATCTCACCTCTAATCATTTTCATATGTCATCACTAAACACACGTGGCATGAAGGCAACCAGGTTACCTATTTTCTAACCAATTAGAGATGTGAGTTATCACACTAGGCCATTCATTAAAATTGGCCACCAGAGCGCCCAAAGCCGCAGATGGACACACTAGGCCTAATAATTGCCAATGACTTAAGACCCTTGATGGGGGTAGGAACTCCAAGATGGTTGGGAGTTATGCCAGGATGCTTTCAAGAATAATCATGGAAGTGGGAGGACATTCAGGAGTGTGGCAGTACCTAAGATAGTCTTTTTGTGTGAGGAAAGGTGTCGGTCAAGGAAGGCATTAAAGTTGATGTAGGTGGTTCATACATTAGATAAATTGTATCATGGGTACCTTCATGGTGATATTTTTTTCAGGGTGTGGATAAGATGAGAACCATGGTGTGTACAAAGTCTCACCCTCTACAAGTTTTTGGAATATTGAAATGGGAGACCAGGTGTGACCATGTTGGTAATTTGAGATGGGGGTGCCCGCAAAAACCTGTTGGAAGTATCTCCACTCCTTTCCCTCCTTGCAATTTATCTCCACTCTGTTACACTGAATTTTGTCACCCTGACTATCTGCAGTATGTGGCCTCATCAATAGCCACATTGTCCTCTTTGTCAAGCCCCATACCTCTGCTCTTCATGTCAAAACCTCAAAGGGAGAGAAAGTCACTTAAAAACATGTTTATCTCTGGGTACGCAGATTCTCTCTACCTTTCCTGCGTGTACGCACTCCATATACATTAGACCTGCGTAGTAATACGCTCTGTATACTAAAGCTAGGGTGCGTACCCCTGTAAAGGTCAAAAGGCGCAAGTTTCATCTTTTAAAAGTTACTTGTGGTCACTTCTAGAGCCTTCTAGAAGAGTTCTTGACGTGTATTGAGCGCCTCCAGATGGTTCATGCACCCCTATGATAGAGGAGCTTATCCCATCAAGAGAGGAGCTACCCCATCCAAAAGAGGGAGTATCCCATTGATGTTGGAACTGAATAACCTCTTCTAGAATGCTATAAATACAGGCATTGGGCCAAAGGAGGGGAGGTGAAAAGCTGAACATTCTATAGGGTAAATGCTGCTGGAATTAGGACTTCCATTTGTTAACTTGTGAGGAGAGATCACTATCCTTCCTTGTTGCCATAGTGGGAGTGGGTGAGCTTGTCAAAGTAGAGGAAATCTCTTGCTGGACCCTGGGAGGAGCTTGCACAACACCAAGGCTCAGGTTGTAATGGTTCCTTTGATTATTTAATACAAATAGGTCCATTCTTCTCAATGATTTGTTAATGAATTATTTCATGCATTCCTTGGTCAGTATGATAGATATATTTTGTTTTATAATGAATATTCAGATGCTATGTAATTGTTTGCCTTGTTAGTGAACGCAGGTCTGAAGGTGAAGGAGGAGCTCATCCGGATCAACAAGACTGGACTACTACAACAAAGCATTGGACCTAAGGTAAGATCGAGAACATTTGAATTCTTGTAAAATGATGTGTATCTAGAGAAGGATAGCTCTTATTTGGTTTGTTTGTCATTAGAGAGTCTTAGACTCCTAGGAAGGTTAGATTTGTCCGCAAGTATAACTCATTCCGCTTGACACAACCCAACTAGATAAAGATCTCAGTAGTGCACAAAAAGAGATATTGCTCCAGTTGAATGGTTTAGATGAGTTTAGAATGCAGGCCCTCCTATTGATCAGAAAATGATCCTAGATGACTTTTCACTCAAAAATTAAAGTCTAAGGATGCTCTTAGAAATAGTCCCATTGCATAGATCTTCTCATTTTGAATATACTACAACTTGAATGGGATAAAATGGACTTTGGATGATGAATTTATCGTAGAAAGAAGATTTCCTTTGTCCTTTGAAAAAGGAGGAAAATTCTTATGAAAATGGCCTAAAAGGCTCATTGAAGAAATCGCATCGAAAAAAGCCAAGGGACAGACTTAATGAAAGGGTGGGAGGACCCCCGATCAGTGATCTCCAATATATTGGATCAGAGGTAGACTGCACCCGATATTAGGACCCCAAGCAGAGTGATATGCGATTGAATTGGCGATCGGGGTGATCGACGATCGGAGGAGCAGAGGCATAGACCCCGCCGATGCAATACGCGAGGTGCGATATCAACGATTGGTAGATTGACAGATCAACGGTCGGCATAACCAAAGGGAAGACCCCTGGGCTGTTGTGACAACAGTATTGCGACATGCGATAAAGTGATGGGCTGATGTGTGATTGCATGTGGACCATTGAATCAGGTGTGCAGATCAACGATCATGATTTGATCGGGGTGATTAGCGATCGGGAAATCAGTAGATCCCCAATACAAAGGGTTGTTACATGCACCATGCGAGTTGCAATAGCGATATGCCGATAAGGGCTGGACCCGATGGGTTTATAGACCCGATTTCATAAGTTTTGAAATCCAGGAATGCAGGATTTCTTTGTATTTCCTGTGTATTGGGTTTTTTTGACCATTTCGCTATCCGATTGTGATAAACAATATTTGGACAAACCTAATAGGTTTTTAGGGGTGATTCAATAATATCTGAAGTCCAATTAAATGCTCCATGATACGTTTTCTTGTTTATTTCCGTTATTTGGCTGTCACGGCCAGAGGAAGGAAAAATGATCGGGTTTTCCCACGCCGATGATTCCTTTCCATTATAAATGGATTCTTGTGGTGAAAGTTGGGTTTTCCATGATGGAGGACTATAACCGACGTATTACAAATGCACAGAGCACACAATTATAGAAGGGGGCTGAGGGCGTATAGAGTTTCAGAGGTCGCTGGAAGGTTGCTGAGAGTTGCTTGGAGGTCGAGTGAACTATAGAGGCATGCAGAGGCTCATAGAAGCTCAGAAAGAGCTAGATCCAGAGAGCTAGAGCTAGCCAGAACCAAAGCCATAGCCAAGAGCTAGAGCTAGAGCGAGAGAGCTCACAATAGACTTTTAAGAGCCATGGAGCTATAGTGAAGCTACAAAACAACAAAAAGATCAAATGATCAAGATGTTTCTAGTGTCTAGAGTGTGCTGAAGACAGAAGAAGGCATTCCAGAGATAGTTACAAGAGTTATGAGGGAGTAAGAGAAGCTAGAAGCACAAGAATCTTAGAGCACTGACTGGAGTAGTTAAGTCCAGAGAAGCCTAGATTTGTCTGCAGAGTGAGGATAGCCATGGGTAAGATGGTATTTTAAAACCCATAGGTTCAGTGTAAACCGATCGATTTGAGCATGGATCTTGTAAAATAATTTATGCCATAATCCCAGAGAGCCTAGTTGAGTTGACTAGAGCTCAAGGAGACATAGCCAAAGATATCTGGGTGAACTCCATATTATATTTCTGTTATGTGTGATGCTTATTTGCTGCACTATTTCATTGTTATATGTTTTTATATTAGTTTAAGCAAATCAACTTAAAGCATGAATAAATTTCTAGCACTTTAAGTTGAATTGCTTAAACTAATGTTCCTTTGCATGTTCCTTTTGTGGTTTGGTTAACCATAATGTTTCTAGATGTTGGAAGAGAATGGCCACATATAGGAAAATTTTGAAGGAAAGGAAGCAAGAAGCCAAAGGCCCATTGGACAAGGTAAACCATGCTGTCAAGAGGATGCACATGTGTTACACCTACTACCATAAGCAAGGACATATTGCTGCAAAGTGTTGGACTCTAAATCTGACAATGCTTCCATAAAACTTGAAGAAGGTGGAAAGAGAAAATGGCAGAATTGGAAAGGAAGTTTCCATGATTGATGTGTTTCAGTATGATTCACATGTTGGTGCTGATGTGTAGACAAAGGTAGCACCTTTGAAATGGATTGGTAAGAAATGGTTAGAGTTCTTATCCAATTAAGATTGCATGTCTTTTTTCATCTATTTGCATTTCTTTGTTAATGAGAATGTAAGTTGCAAGATTTTACCAAGAAGGTGAATGGAAAAGTTGAGTAGGAGACTCACTTTATTGTTGGAACATTATATTCATTTCAGCTTCGAAAGTACAATGTGCTTAAGTGAAAGTTGAAGGATGAAATTCATGCATGAGAATGATGTGCATGAACACAGGGATGCTGACGATTTCCTTGTATTTGAACATGTATGTGTAATTAACTTGAAGGGTTGATTTCTTTGACATGCATGTAATGTAATATTGACTTGAGAAAATTTGATTTGGTCTCCCAGATGGAGATGATGATGAAGTGTTTAATCTTTTGAAAATAATCCTTGAGATCTTTTCTACATGCTTGACTTGAAGGGTCATTTGTTTTAAAGACATGTTTTGTAGGCTTGTTATCTAGTCCATCATTTGTATGCAGATGTAAGGCATGGAGGTGTTCACAAGATGTGAAATCTATTTCTTTTGTTGAAGCAGGAGTTTAGGCCATCTAGTTGTTATCTATAATCCTATTGTTGTTAATAGTTGTTGTTGACAGTATGTCAAACAATTAAAAATGAAAATTTTGTGGAGCGAATGTATCTTCACATTGGTTTTATCCACCTTGGATCAATGATCAAGGCATAGAAGTTCAAACTGCCTTCTGTGACCTTCTCAGCAGGAGTTCTACATGAAGTCAAGGAGGAAAACAGTTCTTCCCAAGAGGACCAGCACATCCAGGAAGGAGAGTAGTCAAAGGCTTTGGTTCAGAGGCAGTATGCAAGGAAATTGTATGGAGGCTGAAAGAAGAGGGTGTTGTTACTCTCATTTACTGTTCAGATTAGTATATCAGTCTTTTGGAGATCAGAAGTTGTTTTTAGCGGGAAGGCGTGATTAGAAAATGATCCTAGATGAATTTTCACTCAAAAATGAAAGTCCAAGGATGCTCTTGGAAATAGTCCCATTGCATAGATCTTCTCATTATAAATCTACTGCAACTTGAATGGGCTGAAATGGATTTTGGATGATGAAGTTATCACAGAAAGAAGATTGCCTTTGTCCTTTGAAAAATAGGAAAATTCTTATGAAAATGGCCTAAAAGGCTCATTGAAGAAATTGCTTTGGAAAAATCCAAGGGAAGGACTTAACGCAAGGGTGGAAGGACCCCCGATTAGCAATCTTTGATATATTAGGTTGGAGGTAGGTTGCACCCGATAGCAGGACCCCAGGTAGAGTGATATGTGATTAAATCAGCAATCAGGGTGATTGGCAATTGAAGGAGTAGAGGCATAGACCCTGCCGATGCAATACATGAGGTGCGATATTGTCGATCAATGGATTTTTGGATTGGTGGTCAGCATAACCAAAGGGAATACCCCCAAGCCATTGCGACATGCGATAAAATAATGGGTCGATGTGTGATTGTGCGTGGATCGTTGGATTAGGTGCGCAGATCAATGGTTAGGATTCAATCGGGGTGATTAGAAATTGGGCGATTGGTGGATCCCCGATACAAAGGGTCGTTACATGCACCATGTGACTTGTGATAGTGATATGTCGATAAGGGCCAAACCTAATGGGTTTATAGACCCAATTTCATAAGTTTTGAAATCTGGGAATGCAGGATTTCTTTGAATTTCCTGTGTATTGGGTTTTTTTGACCATTTCGCTATGCGATTGTGATAAGTGATATTTGGATGAACTCAATGATTTTTTAGGGGTGATTCAATAATATTTCAAGTCTGATTAAATGCTCCATGAGGCGTTTTCCTGTGTATTTTCATTATTTGGCTATTACAACTAGAGGAAGGCCAAACGAACGGGTTTCCCCAAGATGACAATTCCTTTCCATTGTAAACAGATTCTTGTGGCAAACAGTTGGGTTTTCCATGATGGAGGACTATAACCGACGTATTACAAATGCAAAGAGCACATAATTGCAGAAGGGGGTTGAGAGCATAGAGAGTTTCAGAGGTTGTCGGGAGGTTGCCAAGAGTCACTTGGAGGTCGAGCGAACTACAGAGGCATGCAAAGGCCGAGAGAAGCTCAGAAAAAGCCAGAGCCAAAGAGCTAGAGCTAGAGCCAGAGCCAAAGAGCAAGAGCCAGAGCTAGATCCAAGAGCCAGAGCTAGAGCCAGAGCCAAGAGTGAGATCCAGGGCGAGAGCTAGAGCCAGAGAGCTCACACTAGACTTCTAAGAGCCATGGCGCCATAGTGAAGCTGCAGAACAACAAAGAGATCAAATGATCAAGCTGTTTTTGGTGTCCAGAGTGTGCTAAAGACATAAGAAAGAATTCCAGAGACAGTTAAGAGAATTGTGAGGGAGTCAGAGAAGCCAGAAGCTCAAGGAGCTCAGAGCACTGACTAAAGGAGTCAACTCTAGAGAAGCCTAGATCTGTCTATAGAGTGAGGAAAACCAGGGGTAAGATGGTATTTCTAAACCCATAGGTTCAGTGTAAACCAATGGAGTTGAGCATGGAGGTTGTAAAATAATTTATGCCATAATCCCAGAGAGCCTAGTTGAGTTGACTAGAGCTCAAGGAGATGTAGCCCAAGGTATCAGGGTGAACTCCATATTATATTGATGTTATGTGTGATGCTTATTTTCTGCACTATTTCACTATTATATGTTTTTATATCAGTTTAAGAAAATCAACTTAAAGAACATAAACAGTTTAAAAACAAACACAAGCATACACCTATTTTCAAGCACTGTTTAATTTTGCAATTGTTTAATCATAAGGTATTGGAAATATTTAAGCTTTGCAAGTGGAAGAGGTTCTTATAAGCTAAAAAGAAGCCTTTAGTGCCCCATTTTCAGATCACCTACACACATAGGTAACTCAAATTCAGAGGAATATTCGACAAGATAAGGACACCAAAGATAAGAAATTTCAAGAAGGTTATTGGGCCTTGTTATATGATTCCATATATAAATACTTTAAGGGAAAGTTAAGGAAAAGATGGTTAGGGCCTTATGTTATAGAGAGATGTCATGATAAGGGTTTAGTGCAGATCAAAACTATAGATGCAGAGGCCATTCCTTTACCTGTTAATGGGAACAGATGGAAAGTTTACAAAAGGCCATTGCCAAACCAAGAGTTCATTGATGGTATCAATAAAACAATGATGGTGGTGGAGAAAGTTTCACCTTCTGCCTCATCAAGTCACTGATAAAAGAAAAAAAACAAAAATAAGGACTGAGTTGAAAACATCCATGAGGCGCTTGGGTACCACTATTGGGCTGAAAGCCTCTTGGGACGGCCCAACAATGTCAAAAAGTAAAAAAGGAAAAAAATAAAAATAAAAAGGTCTCTAGGTGAAAACCTCTCTTGAGGTGGCCAGGGAAAGCAACTAGAATGAAAACCTCTTGGAGGTAGGCTATATATATATATATATATATAATATATATATATAATATATATATATATAGAAAAGAAAAATCATGAAAAATTGTTTGCAAGTCAGCAGGAGGATGGTCAAAGAGCAAAGGATAATCAAAAGGGACCTATTCCACTCATATTTTTATTCCCCCATTCATTATCCTTCATCATTCCACCATCCCTTTCATTTTTTCACTCATTTGCCTCAGTTTGCAAGGGTACTGTGTTTTCTATAGGATTCCTTGTAAACCTACAGGATCCCCTGAAAACCTATAGGATGATCCTGTAGGAATTACAGTGGGTTTGGAATCCTAAGGTGAGAAACCCTAGGGCAAGGAAATGACCTACCCATGTAAAAAAAAAAGAACCAGACATCACAATTCCATTACCATACCACTCTCCACCTTGATCACCCCTACATCCATCATAAAAAAAAACCAGTTTTCAAAAAATTCACAGTCTCAAGAGAAAACATAGAGAAAAGATGAAATAGAGAGAAGAGAGGGGAAACACCTTGTTGTACTATGAAACAACCCCCCCAATTTTATCTAACAATTGTTAGCATTCGAGTTATAAAGGGGACCCTTTAAGTTTTTAAGCATAGGAGAATAATCGTAACTCTAAAAAAAACTTAGCAAAACCTTGAAAAATGAGCAAAGGAGGAAGCTTATATCGCACATCGCATATCATGTTTTTTCACATCACTATTTAATAAATCCTTTACGAAATTGCGATATGCAAAAAGGTCTCCCACTATGATAACCTTGTCTTGTCACCGCGCAATCGCATTTCACAATTCACAAAAAACTTGAACATACCTTATGACAAACGTTGACAATTTGCGAAATGCAATATTGTGAATTTCGCAATCACATTTCACCCAATATCTGATAAGCACTACATGGTACCCGTTTAAAGACCATGATCTACATTTAAGGAGGTAAGGTGTGCGAAATAATTAAGTTTTAAATAAGAATTACAAATGAGTTGATAGGTTATTAAATGTTTAGTGGCTTGAGGGAGGATAATCATTCTCCAGGTTATGGGTAGTTATAATCAAGTATCCCATAAAAGACTTTCTCATGATCCAAAGTCATTCCACAAAGGATTTCAGTCTTAGTTACTTGATATCGTCTACGCTAATATTTCTTGTCCATTTCAGGCAAGTGACAAAAGACATGTGCTTAAGAAAGGTGAAGCAGAAGCAAACTAAGAAGACCATTCTTCGGAGAGAGCATATAGAGATGGATCCTATCTTTGCTAATATAGTCCGAGATGCAGCTAGAAGTGCAACAGCTTGGGAAGTAATTTACAACAGACTAGAGGATGAGCGTCCCAAAATTACTGTTATGAGAGAAACAACTAGGTCAATAAAGCCTTCAAGACCTCAATGCAAGGAATCCTCTTGTTCTTTTGTTCATAGGATAGGATAAAGAGCCAAAATCCTTTCCTACATAGACATGATCAGATGGGTGGTTGAAAACCTTATCATCAAAGATAGGGAGTTCAAGTATTCAAGGATGGAGCTTGTAGGATCATTCAGGGAAGAAGACTTGAAGGCTATGTATCACATACCTGACCCGCAGGAAATCTACGACAACACATTTGTTGCTAACTTAAAAATAAGTAATCTAGGCCCCTTTAAGTTAATTCAAACTTGGAGAATGTTAGACAACAAATTCAAGTATGACAAATTAGGTATGTATGCAATAGCCTCTTTGGAAAACCCCTACAATTATGCAGGAGCAATGTTATGTAGACTATATGGACTGCGAAATAACACTAAGTTCTCAATAGAATGGATTCCCTTGATATATGCTTGTGTTAATTCCTATGTCATGAATTGGCCTTCTGTCCTATCTGACAACTTAGCCACCTCCATTACTGAATATCAACAAAATAAAGCATCCTCTTTAGATAACCTCCCTCCCTTCTAATTCTGTGCTCATATTATGGATGCTATCTGATTTTGCATGACATTTCCAACCATGGGTTGGAAATGGAAAATACAAGATCCTTACCCAACCCATGTCAGTCATAAAAAAATATGGGAATCACATTATGTACCCCACTTCTACAAGATATTTAATTCTATCATGTTGCCCCTACACTAAATGATTTTCAATAAGAAAGCCCCTAGGGTTTCCCAAGAAGTTGCAGCAGACCTGCTTGCTTTAGGAAAGTATTTCATTAAGGAATGGTTCACCTACATTAGGGTTTTATGTAGCACTACTGATCCACATGTCCTTCCCTTATATGTTTCTGATAAGCTATTAGCAAGGGAGATTGCCTACCAGACTGTGGGAAAGGGCCTGACCAAAGTTCTTAAAGAAGG
>APFE030546894.1:218124-247718 GCA_000404065.3 Pinus taeda
GATAGCTCTTATTTGGTTTGTTTGTCATTAGAGAGTCTTAGACTCCTAGGAAGGTTAGATTTGTCCACAAGTATAACTCATTCCGCTTGACACACTCCTTTTAACAATCTCATAGCTAACATGGCATGGGTTCTCACTCAAGTCCTTACTCTCTAGAAGATTTGGAAGGAGTGTAATAGAGCAATCTTTCAAAATAAACAACCTTCCAAAATCCAAGTATGGGATAAAGTGAGGATCAACCTCAAGGCATAGAAAATTTTAGGGGCGAATCTTAGCTGATGGGAAAAATTTAAGGGGTTTTTGAATTCTAGAGGGGTGAATTATTTATATTAAACCATTTTTCTATAGTTCACCCAAAAACTATTTCAAAAATAAATAAATACTATATTTTAGCCACCAATATTAAAAAAAATAAGAGAGATAAAATTCAATTTTGCCTCCCCAAATTTCATTTCATCCTCCAAATTCACCATGTTTGCACGTGGGATTACTCCCAACCACACCTGATTTCAAGCAACACAATTTCAAGCTCTTGATTCACCTTGAAAATATGTTTACAGGTGTGATTTCTTCCAATCACCCTCGATTTCCAGTAAGGACACTGGTGAGGAACTATCTCTACCATTAGTGTTTAAGAAAATTAGAAGAATATTGCTTATCGTTGAACAGGATACAAAAACCCAACTCCCAGGAATGAATAGGACAACATACTTCAACCCATAAGTGAAAACAACAGAGGCACAGTGAGAGACACAACTAGTGAAGACAAGCATCAGAAAATCAAGACAACAAGTTAGTTCCAGGTTCATCATAGAGAAGAGAACAGAGTTGTTCACTTTTGGTTGTGCAAGAAGTTGCTTAGCAAGGAACCATAGGAAGGAAGGAACTTGATTAGAGGATTATTTTCTTCTAACCACATATAGTTTACAAACTCAATACTAGGGGCATTACCAAATTTCATTTGAGGCTCTAGATTCACCTTGAAATTATGTTTGCAGGTGGGATTGCTCTCAATCACCCATGATTTCTAGCAACAACACTAGTGAGGTGTTATCTTTACCATCGGTGTTAGGAAAAACAACATAATGGAAAAAACTAGGGGCATTACCAACGTAGTGAATCTGGGTGTAGCAGTACAATTAGATTGGGATAACTGAGAGTTCTCCTCTTCCTTGGCTCTCAATAGTCGTCATCTTTTCAAATTTTTGCTACAATTTGGTATGTGGCTTTTTAATTTTTTCTCACTTTTTTGGCTCTAACAATATGGGGTTTTTTTATATTTTACATCTGGCTTAAAATGGATCTGGGTTTCATATGGGTTTCTATTATTATCTCACTTTTTTAGCTATAAAAATTTTGGGGTTTTTGTTTTGCATCTGGCTTAGAATGGATCTGGGTTTCATATGGGTTTCTATTATTATCTCACTTTTTTAGCTATAAAAATTTGGGGGTTTTTGTTTTGCATCTGGCTTACAATGGATTTGGGTTTCATATGTTTAGTATAAATGCACTAATAACTTTTATCTAAGAATACAATTATGCAATGGATCTATAGAAATCCTGTGTACTCTAAATACAAAAAGCTATATTTTCCAATGAAATCCCGTGTACTGTAAACACAAAATCCTATATTTTCCAATTATAGAGAATACTTTTAAGAAATACCATCTTTGTATTAGTTTATATGTGACAACTTTCAAGAACTAATACATACCCATCTAGACTTCCCTTTTAAGCACCTCAAGGTTGTGGAGTTCTTGATTACAGATCTCCTGAATTTCAATATATGATATATTGCTCATTTTGTGAACTCAGATGTGCATTATGTAGCTGGAAAGTTTGCAACCTCGATATGTATATCACATGCTGGTTTATACGGATCAGTATTAGTGTCTATATTCAATTCACACAATTCATCATCTGGATTCACTAAATCATTTCACATACAAACACATGATGTGTTGATATATCCCCTGCCTTGTCCTAGAATGTTGAATAATTTTGTATATGACAATTATCACTACAACGTTGGCAAGAATTTGATTTTCAACAATGTTGAAGAATTCATATCATAAAGAAAAACATACTCACGAAAACCATGAATTTTTATCTTTGAGAGAATAATTTTATGAACATGCCAATTCTCCTGGAAGTTTCTCTGTAGGAAAGCTTAAACAATAGAAAACACATGGGGAAAATCAAAATTTTGTTCAATTTCACATAATTTCAGGTGATGGTAACAACATTTTTCACATTTGGAGGATCCTATAACTCACCAATTATTAATCCAAACCATGTAATCTGTGAATGTGTTGGAAATAGATTCATAAGCACCCAATTCCTTGTTGCAGCAAGAGAATAAGAACGGAAATGGCCACACAATGAAATCATAAATAAAATTCTCTGTAATAATTGTGTTAGAAAAAACATGGTGGAACAATACCCAACACTACTAATCCTAAGGGTTTCATATAAATAGTCTCTCCTTTGTTTTTCCATAATAAGGATTTCCTATAAATAGGCTCTCCTTCATTTTTCCAGCACTGAGTTATGAGAATAAATAAATCATTTGGAATTGCTATACATACAATAGTTTTTCTTTTGTTTGAAGTGTAATTTTATGACATAAGACTATTTGATATTTATACTTTATTAAGAGGCATCAACTAAAAGAAACTTAGCAACACTGAATTACAAAATAAGTACATTGGAGTGTCAACTAGAGCTACTTGAAGCCAAGGTCAGCCTTGCATCAGGTACTTTGGCGTTGGATTGATCCATGCCCTTTTCCTATTGGAGACAAGGAAAGAGAATTTTGAGAGCATAATGATAAACCTAACACCTTGGGAGATGAGGCACAACATCCTTGAGCATGATTTGACCTTGCACTAAAATATGGGAGCAACTGATAATGCCTTACCTCATATAGTTATATCTATAAAATATATTTATCTGTGAAGTATTGATATGTAAAATTTGTTTCTCTACCATTTTATGCAAAATCCAGGGATGATATCATGATATCTTAATCAATCTAACCAATCTTTTAATATGTCTTCTTATACTGAATTCATCTAACCAAAGATGGATTATAATGAAATGTCGAAATATCAAGAAAGTTGAGGTTTTCATGTAGGTTGATGTGTGTAAAGCTAAAGTTATATGTACTAAAAAGACAAGGCAAGGTTTGCCAAGTTGTTATATTGGTAACTATTGGCATAGCGATTTTTTATTTGCTTTTTTTTCTCATGGTACCATTATGCATCTATTTAGTCTTTCCACTTTGTTTTAACTTTCATGGTATCATTTTTCATCCATTTTGTATTTTTAATTTTATATGTGTAGCCTTAATTGTACCTCAAAATCCATTTAGGTTATCACCCAAAAGCCTACCTAGTGCCCAACACGAAGAATAAGTCTTGGGAATCTCAACTATCCTTCATTCTCTATAGTTTTTCATCTCAGTCAACCCAAGAAGCACTCAACTATATTATTTATAACTTTCATTAATGTATGTCCTCCTCGATCCATCTACAAACTCAAGGTCATTCCTCCGAGCAGAGGTGTGAGTCATGGCTATGATTGTCAAGCCAAGAAGTTTGGTCTTTACTGAGGCAAACCAGAAACTGAGCTACAACTGTCACTATAAACACAAAGCATATGAACCTTCTCCCCGGTAACACAGACACACCCATTGGATTCCTTTCCTAGACATACAACAGGCATATTGTGCAGAGCCCAATTGGTGTAACTATATAGGAGCCTTATTAGGTATGTTTTTATCCAAATATTGTACACATTGAAGCTCTAATGATCACCAACTGAAATGTAGTTTTCTCGCCTCTTTTTAGCCACATGTAGTTTCTTAGTTAATTTGGTTTTGCAATCTACAGGGTAGTGCTTTGTGCTTATTTTGGGAATCACTTCAATTACTAAGAGGATTCAACATTGGATGAAAGTTGTTCCTGAGTGTGTGTAATGGATATTTTTAGCATAATATATGATAGATATTTCCATGCATTCTCTATGTTAGATGTAGAGATGTGTATACTTATTAAGGTTTTTAATTTTTTGCTAACATTTTGGCAGTCTCAAATACATTGACAAAGTTTCTTTGGGGTTAGGTGGGTTTACTACCTTTACATTTCCTTAATGGGATTATTTTTTATTTTCATTGAGAATGTGACACAATACTTTTGTAGGGATTCTAGATCACATACATGTCAAGTCGTGGGTCAGCTCGTATACAAAGAGAACCAAATACAACAACAAGTTGCAGGTTTATACAATGACCTTCCTTTGTGGTAGGATTGCATTGCTTGATTAATTTCCAGCAATTAAGAAGTAGATGGCCTTGCTGCATTGAAAATTTCATTTTTCTTTTTAAAAGTTTCACTAATGGTTGTTAGGGCTTACAACTCAAGGTTTTTTTGGAATGGTTTGATTGGTATTCATTTGGGTACTCCCAACTCATGTGTGGCAATCATAGAAGGGAAGGTTAGTTCTTTATTCTTGAATTCTAAAGTCCTTATTGTTTTCCCTAGGTTGAGTTGAAAAAATAATTAGTATTTTGGTCTTCATGCATGTTCTCATTAGACTATTTTATGAACAAATGTAGAACCCAAAAGTAATTGAGAACTCAAAAGGGGTCAAGACAACACCATCTATTATAAATGTGAATCAAAAGGGAGAGATACATGTAGGTATTCATGCCAAGGTATTTTCATAAGATATTCAAATGGGTTTTCATAGCTTTTTACCTAGGGTACCATGAAGTTTGAGCAATTACTTCAGTTGATGATATAATGTCCTTTATATTTTAACATTCTGTATTTGGAGAAAATTCTTGAGATTTCCATTGACATCTATTTTACAAAAAAGAAAGTTTGTGAGGCAACCACCACAAGCTAAAATTGTATGGAAAAAGGCCTATATAGTTAAAAAAGGCCATGCAAGGTCTCCAAAACTAATGTTCCATAAAACCCAAATCATAAAGAAACAAACATATAAACAACCAAGTCATTGGGAAAGAGTTAGTGGATAGACCATGATGTTGCAAGAATTAAACCCATTCGAGGAGGTGAGTCTTCATCCTTGGAAGGATACCCAAAACCTTCAGTTATGGTCTTAGGATCAGCTATCCATCATTGCCATGTGTTGGTTAATCATGATGGCCAGAGGAATAGTCAGAAATTTGTCAAAGTGACAAACCACTTTGGGGCTCTTGTTGGGGTTCAATGCATTTTCTTCCTTTGACATTATCTTGCAACTCAACTTACTTTATGTTGATGTAGTTGCTTGAAGGTTGATAGTGTGTAGAGCTGGCAGTATAATATCCTTGAGGTGGCACTTTATTCATTATGTCTAGTATCGAATTAGCTCATGTAGGTGGATTATTTCCATATCCCCCTTCACATTTGTAGTTGGATATGCAGATTCAAATGTACGCAAATGAGCGACCCCTCTTACAAAGTACATTGGCACCACACTAAGAAATAGTTGATACACATATCTTTATTTAGTGGTGCGCTTACGGTCAACTATCCATCATTTTCATGTGTGTGTTAATCATGATGGCCACAAGAATAGTCAGGAATTTGTCAAAGTGAAAAACCACTTTGGGGATCTTGTTGGGGGTCAATCCCTTTGCTTCTCTTGAAATTATCTTGCAACTCGACTTACTTTATGTTGATGTTGTTTCTTGAAGGTTGAGAGTGTGTAGAGCGGGAAAGATAATATCCTTGAGGTGACACTTTACTCATTATGGATTTTGTAGTAGCCCATTAGCTCTGTGGGTGGATTATTCCCATCTCCCCCTCCACATTTTCATTTGGATATGTAGATTCAAATGTACACAAATGTGAGACCCTTGCAAAGTACATTGGCACCATGTTAAGAACTAGTTGATACACATATTTTTGTGGGCTTAAGATAAACTATACATCATTGTCATGTGTGGGTTAATCATGATGGCCAAAGGAATAGTCAGAAATTTTTCAAAGTGACAAACCACTTTGGGGCTCTTGTTGGGTGTCAATCCCTTTGCTTCTCTTGGAATTGTCTTGCAACTCGACTTACTTTAAGTTGATGTCATTGCTTGAAGGTTGAGAGTGTGTAGAGTGGGCAAGGTAATATCCTTAAGGTGGCACTTTATTCATCATATATTTTCTAGTAGCCCATTAGCTCACGTGGGTGGATTATTTCCATCCCCCTCGGCCCCACATTTGCACTTGGATATGCATCTTAAAACCTTCACAAATGAGAGACCCCTCTTGTAGAGTACATTGGCACCATGCTAAGAATTGGATGAAACTTGATACACATATTTTTCTTCTATTCCACACATGATATAAGATACCAATTCTAATCTAGCACTGTGTTGTATGAAAATATATGGTCTAGGGGGGAGAATATCCCAATAGGGAAATATCATAAGGAATATTAGATGAGAGAAAGGAGGGACAGAGCTTAAAATGAATATATTTTCAAAACTGGAACAAGTGATTCAAGGTTTCATTATTGCCACATAGTTGACTTTGAAGGTTTAGAATTATTAGGTGTTCAATAATTTCCCTATGACTAAATCATCACATGTTAAAGACCAATCGAAGTAGGGATTTTTGGGTGGTAACTGCATATTTGAGATGGATTTAATACCAATTGAAGTAGGTAATTTTGGACTCTAAGTGCCAGTTTTAGATGGATTTCAAATATAAAAGACAATTATTCTCCTTAGACTTGATTCTCTAGATGTTTCCCTTTTCCTTAAGTCAATGCCAAAGGAATTTGTAACCATCAACTCAATTGTTGTTCAGAAAACGTTATCTTTAGTTCCATCTCCAATATTTCCACCAAGTTAGAGATCGTAGAAGGTCAAGCATAAGAAAAAGGTGTTTTAATGTTGAGCTCTAAACTTTTTCTAGCATAATTCTATTTGTAAGTCTAAGACTGAATTTTGTGATAAGGTTTTCCAATGCTTCCAATCTCTATTTATTTTCATAAAAGTAATGAGGACCCAAATGCATTTCTTATGCAGTTTCTTGGTTTAGAACCAAGATATGTTCGCAAGAAGATTTCCTTGTTGACAAACTACTTGGAAACATTATATAATGATCCTTGAAACAAATTCTGGATTGAAGGAAGTCACTTTTCCACACCAATTTGACCTCCCAAGCTTCCTGAGTGCTTTTGGATACAAAGTTCTTATCAGTTGGTTGGATGTTGGGGTGGTCAACAGCTGATGAATGTTCATAAATTTTTATTACTCCATGTTTTGTAGCAGTGTAAAGCCCCTAAGGTGATTGATTCCTAAGCAGCCTCTTCTATTCCTCCTTCTCTTCCACTACTCCAATGGCCCATTTGGCATAAAAATCATAGGATTTCATCTGGGTGGCTAGAGAACCCAATTCTCCTTTATCCTTAGGGGCATAATAGTGGTTGTAGCCAACTATATGAAAACCCTCATCTCCAATAGAGTTAGTGCAGAGAAATTTTTTGAAAAGATTTTTCTATATTGGCATAAGCTTGGGGAGAAGGGACTTAATGTGATGAATAATGCATGTGGGTAGAAACTGAATTTTGGATACAAATTTGAATTTTTTGATGAGGAATAGAGACTTGTAGATCCATTTATTGATATTTCTAATAGTTCATTTGGAAAGGGTTCAAAACAAAAGGGAATAAAAAGGAATTTAACACTTGGCCAAATCCTAACCAATCAATTATGGGCATCCTTGTGACTATGTCGATAATATTGGATTTTTACATTTATAACTTCCACCTAGAAGACTCACATAAGATTTGCAACCAATCCATGGTGTTGTACAAATTTTGATTCTCTTCAAGGATGTTTGTTAAATTTTATCTGTGAAGTGACTATTCATTCATTTATTTCCATATATAGGAGAGAGAATAAACCTTTGATGAGGTGATGTGCTATTCTACTACGAATAATATAGCCAATGGATTCAATAGACATCACATAAAGGGTTAGGGTGACTGGAAAACCTTACTTGATTAACTAGAAGATCCCTATATTATTAGACTTGGTATGATTGATAGAAGGACAAGTTGTGACACTTGCAAAGAAATTTTCTACCATAGTAACAAAATACATTACAAATCCAAGTGCTCTAAGCATGGTGAATATTAATGTCTATTCCACTTTGTTGTAGGGTTTTATAAAATATATTTTAATGAATAGGGTCTTGAGGGATTTTTCTTGGTTTTCCCTAGAAGTGAAGAATTTGAATTTTTATTGGTTTTATATATAATACTAGGTTTGTTCTCACATTTTCTATGAATGAAACGGGTGAATTTTATCCTACACCCAATAGGTTATCGATATGTAATTTCGGTAATTTTTATTTCAAAAGATATTTTAAAGAAATGCAATGATTCCATTTGTGTGTTCAATAACTACAATGTTTTGGTGTAGCGGCTACAAACAGCCTCCAAAATTTTTTCCTTAGCTTCGTTTTGGAGCCTCCTTACCAACCATCCTCAACAACATGTCTTGCACCATCAAGTATATAATCTTTAGTTGTTCCTCATAGTCTCATCATCCTGTGCATGTCAGTTTGCTTCACTCCCCTCATAGGTTATCTTTCTAGAATTAGACCATCTACTAGACAAGAAGCTCCCCGAGAAAATTGTGTAATTCTAGAGGGGAACCAACCTCCCTCCAGAAATTGAGAAATATGCCTATTAGCCTACTGAGCTCAAGAATTGCGCAAATCAGTCTGTCAGGTTTCCCTCAGAAAATTGCACAATTATAGAGGGGAACTAGCAGTCCCTCCATAAATTGCATAAGTTAGCCTTGCAGCCTCGTAGGTTCTAGAATTGCGCAAACCAGTGAGGTAGTCTTCCTCAAGAAAGCTGTGCAATCTAACCCAACACTGCTGCTCAGCATAGAAATTGAGAAATTCTGGGAGGCAGTCACCTATTGACCCCAGAAATTGTGAAATCCCTCTAGGATAGCTAGCCAGCTCAGCCTAGGAACTGCACAAATTTTCATCCCAAGTTCGCAGACTGATGCATGTGCCTTCAAGTTGACTTGTTCCATCTACGACCGAACAAAACTGATTTTCATGCATGGATTGCTTTTCCCAAGGTAGAATGAAAATGCATCACTAGATTTAGGGATCTATTTTTAAAAGTTGGAGGTTACATGTAATGCTCATTTTAGAAACCTCTCGCCAAGTGTCGCTTTTCCTAGATTTGTGGGATGCGCGTCATAACCCAGATTTTATCAAAACTTATGAATCAAATGCTACAGAGCTCATTCCTCACATTAATCTTGTAGTTCTCACATACCACATCACATCTAGGAGTCGTCAGCACATTTAGCTCAGTTGTTTTGGGGTAAGCTTGCTTTGCATGTCTTGCTCTTCCTTTTTGTTACCTTTTATGTTTAAGCTTGTGTGAATGCTTTCTTCTTGATTTCAGTGAGTTCTTGCTATCATTTTGATGTATGCTAGCTTGTAGAAGCAACGTTTCATTTTTCATTTGCATCTCACTACTATTGCATGCAAACATTGCTTTTGCACCAACAGGCACCATTGTGGCAACTCGCTTCACACACATGAATGTTTTCATGTTTTCTGAATCCTACAATTTCTAATTGCATGCATGATCATTCACTCTTGTTTACACTCATTATCACCATGAATTTAGAATTCTCATGTTTTCAGTCGCCCGTCAGTGGGTGGAGGATACCTTACCGCAGACCTTGCCTTGCCCAGCTAGCATTGTTCATTTCTGGAAGTGAGGGCTCTGCCTTCCCTTGAAAAACTGTGCAATTCTAGCCCAAAAATGACGTTTAGCCTTACATTGCGAAATTATGGGAGGCCTTGGTGGCCCAAGAAACTGCGTAATGTAGTTTGCTGGTTCACATGCCAAACTGGACTATCCATTACGCAATTCTGGTAGTTAGGTAACCTCCTCACAACCTAGACTATGCCTTGCGAAATTTTGGGAGTCAGTCTCCCAGCCTCTGGGTGAAAATTGCACAATCTTCATAGATAGTCACATAAGTATGTTGCATATTAGTCGTCCAGTGTGTTTTGGTTTTCGACTGACATATTTCTCTTCATGAGTGTTTCTATGTCTTCAGGTATCAGAGGTGTTCGTCTGACTCTCAGCAGCATAGGTGCAATGGCTTCCAAGAGAGCAGAGTCAATAACGCCGTTTAGAACACAACTAGGGATGTAGTTGATCAAGTGTCTATGAACTTGCCTATCTATGAATACATCAAGTTGTTCATAGACAAGGATATCAAGATGAAATGGAAGTGGTGTCACAACGAGAACAACCATCAGCAACAGAAGAAGATAACACACCTGGATGTGACAAATGCAAGGGGAAGGTTGTTGATAGTGCCAAGGTGGAACAAAGTTGCAAGCTCAAGTAAATCCACTTATGATGAAATCAGCTTTGGAGATTGAGGCTATGAGGCGATGACGTGACAAGAGGATTGTATGAAGGCATAAAGAAAAATAGAGAAGGAGTTATAGGTTCTTAAATGACAACTCAAAGGAAGAACATGAGGTGCACAAACAATAGAAGGATTTGTAGTGGTAACAAGCACAATGGGAGCTGCAACATGCATATACTGATGAAACTAAACCCATACAGGTTGTGGACACATCCAACAACTAACATAGAGTGGAAAGGGTGAGAAGTGTTGTCGATTGCATGCAAGGGTATTCAGGAGAATGGATTTTATTGTGCCCATGCATGTGATCCCACCCATTAGCACACTCACTAAGGTGAAGACAAGAAGCAAGTCCAACTGGAGATGAACATGAATTTCAACAAGTTGGTGTGCATGGTCACCAACACACACTTGGAGATCAGCACAAACACTATGCATCAATATGTTTCTAGTCTAGCTTCACTCAAGACGATGATGCACATGTTATCGAACAAGTTGGACAGAGGAGCCATATCAGTGTACCTAGTTGCAATGGAGGCAAGAGTTCACTTTGAGTAGGATGTCACCATTGAGTTCACAAACACCATCGTAGATGATTAAGCTTGGCATCAGTTCAACATTGTCGATCATCTCAAGGATCTTGAAGAGTTTGTCTTAGCACAAGTGTTCAAGTGTTAGTGATGCCTTGCATGGCTTGATCAAGCCTATTTTGTCTCACATGGGTGCATGTACAGATTATATGTAACATCTTATCAAGTGGAACTTCAACTATCAATAGTTGAATGTAACAATCATAAAGTAGTTAAAGAGTCTGAGTGTAGGTGAACAGTAAAAAAGGGGGATGTCAAGGGTCGCCCCACCCTTTGTTATATATAGTACCTCAAAACTCATTGTATAGGATTTTTGTCAGCTAAGATTTCAAAAGGAGTATCGTAGAGAAAGCTTGGAGAGTATTCTAATGAGACTTAGCTTCTCTACTGTGCAGAGCTAGTATATCTATTTGGAGGAGAAGGCAACAATGACTATAACATTCCACTATTGGAACTAGTGGTTGGTAATGGTTTTATTGTATGAATAGAACTTTCACTTCTTAATATAACAGAGCCAGCATGTTTCATGCAATTCCATATTGTATTTCAGCTATCTTGTTTACTCTAAATGATATATGTATATGTTTGCTTACGCATGTGTGTATAGACTCTTTCTGTATATGTATGTATGAATCTTAATGAAATGGCATGTTGTTGGTTTAACCATCACTTTGGATTGCTATCTTACTTTCCTTCCAGTTTGTGATTCATCTTTTCTTGTGTGTTCCCTTCTTAACTCCGTGATTTCATAGATTTCCAAGGGGTGCAATCACCTCATCCTCCGTGTGTTAGAACCATTCATGCACCTTCCTTGACTTTCTGCATATGTCACACCCTTGCTACCAAGTAGAACATCTTAGTTTCCTCTATGCGCACCTGCAGTCAAGGCGATACCGTACTATCCACTGGTAGGATTCCTACACCAAATGGTCTGAGGTCTAGTTGTGACTTCCTATCAGGGAGATCCCTTGACATGTTGGTGGGTCTAACACTGTCAACATTTCTGGCACTGGAAGGAGGGCTAGATGACAAGCTATGTCCTCTAATCTAGTTTTAAACCTTTGCGCATCTATCATGTATTATATAGCACTCATCCCTCCATGATGTATTTCGCATGCCGAACCTTTCAAGATCACGAGGGTGTTTTTTGATCTATTGTCTAAATGCATATAGTATGGTGAAGGCGAAGTAGCCTGGCTTGATTATTTAGAATAATTCTATGTATTCCTTGAGAATGTAAATGATTCCTATGCAGAAGAGGTCAGTCTGCTACTATCATACACACTTTGCAAATCCCAAAAATGGTGGTGCTACAGTCTGCTTCCTAGTAGCGTGCACTCACTTGACCAGTTCTGTGATCTCATTGAATCTACTTTCCATCATTTTGGTCTAGAATCTCTTGACCAAAAAATGTTACAAAAATGGAAGGCCTTGCATGAATTACCTATGGATTTTTGGCAGAGTTTTGTGATTTGGAGTTTGAAGATTCGAAAATCCAAATGAAATTTCCATATATTTGGGACAAATTCGAATATTATCTGAACCAATCAGTCAATCCCAAGAATAAGTTCAAGATCAAGCCCTGCTCAGCATACTTCGGTGATCAATATATGCAAACACGGACAGAAATGGTCGTTGTCACAAGTATTGTCCATCGTCCCCTCATCAAATAGCTCCACTATTGCAAAGTTATGTGGGAGAGCATACACACATATCTGTTCAACCGTCACATCCTCACGACATCGCTGCTTCCAATTTTCATGCAAGCCTTGTTCTAAATCGATTATTTTATCACATGAATTGTGTACCTCAACCTCTGTCTTCATACCCAGATGATCCTTTGGATGACACTGTCTTGTTTTCTTCCATTCTGGACTCTACACCTGTTGTGAACGAGGATCAAGCCATCGACAAAGTTAGGGTTGCACAACCAACATGCGTTGTCATTCATTAAGAGTATGATTGGGAGCTTGAACACCCATTATTAGCAGAAGACCATCCCTATCTATCCGTACCTCCTCCATTTTTTCCTGACATCCTTAATAATCCTACCATCCTTGATTTTTCATTTGTATCTCCGTCCATCGATGCACCTATTGTTGATCATTCGAAGGACACACTGTATGTCAGTCGATTATCCGCCAATGGAGAGGAACAATCATTCATTGAAAATCTAATTGATTTTTCATCTTCATTTTCTGGAAATGTAGAGGTTGAACATTCTTGCTTCTCATATACCCCTCTATGTGATTCATCAAACCATGAGGATACTGACAAACATCCTGATTTTTCTTATCTTGATTTTCGTGACCTCTCTACTTCTTCATCTAATCATGATATCGATTCAACTGTTGTTAATCTATCTAAGACAATAGTCCACGATGATCTATCCATAGATGAAGTTGAAATCCCCCAGACTTTTGAGGCACTTTAGCTTGAGCTGACAGTTATGTCAGGCCCTTGCTGTCCTAAGGTTGGTTTCACTTCTGACCAGGAATTTTTTGAAACACCCAAATCTCCTCATCACTCATTTCTATGCATCGAAGATCAGTCTCACACACAGATTATCCTTCCTCCACTCGAACTACATGATCCCATTGTTCTTGCATTAGAGGAATCTTACATAGCAAGCACACTTGTGCAACATAAGTGGTCTACCTTTTTCACATTCTCTTGCATGTCACAATCAAGAGAATGCATACACTTAACATCTCCACACATTGTAGCATAGCACCATGGAAATTCCATAGAGTGCATGTCATGCACTTTCACTCACTTATGTTCTGTGGATGCTTTTAAACTCAGAGTGTGTTTGTCTTCATTATTATATCTTTCTTGTTTGCTAGTTCACACAACTGTCTTGTTCACGAGCCATGCCTTCACCAACATGGGTCAAACAATGCACTAATGGCTGCATTGGAAGTATCACTTCACGTGAGCAGACCCATGCACCATTAGCTTAGGAGTAGGAGTAGTGTTTTCTTTTGGTTTGAGTCCTTGAATGCATGTTTTCTTACTCACTTTGCATTTTTGTTTGCTGTTTGTGCTTGCTTTCTTACTCGCTTTTCTTACGCATTTACTTATCCTGTTTATTTTGTTTTCTGGTTTGTTTTCTTTTTTGTGCTAGTAGGTTAGTTTTGCATGGATCATGTGCGACTCTTGAATCAAGCAAGGCAACGCACAAGAGGACTTGTGCAGTTATCAATAATTGGTTATCTTTCATCCTACCTCTGTATGAAGAACTTGTTATCTTTAGTCCATGATACGCTAATGGAAAATGCGTATTGTTCGAAGTGAACCTTGGTAAAAACACAACGCTTGTGTGCTAACTAGTTTCACCTGCTATAGTTGGTGTTTTTTGGGTTAACCGTTGTCACCTCAGTCAAGTAGAGTTAGGTGAGGGGGGACAACTTAAAAAGCACGTTAGGGGTATATATAAAATACTTCCTTGAAGGAACAACCTCTTTTGCTCTCAATTAGTCTGGATTTCTCTTATGCCTCTAAAATGAATAAGAGTTACGCATAGTTACGAAAATGAAAAATGAAAAAATGAAAGTGTGAAAATTTTCAAAAAATGAAAAACAAATAAGGTTAAAGAAGAAAAATGCTTCCTGCACATAGAGGTGATGCAAGTAACTCCATCGGGGTACTGACCAGGCTCACTGGCGGTGGATTAATGCTTGTGTTCCTGTGTGACTCTACCAAGGTAATGTCGAGGCCTACTAGGAGTGGAGCGACACGAGAGAGGAAACTAAAAATCTTACAACCATATGAATTATGCACCAATATACCCCTCATTTCCAATCGAAACAACTACGTTGACTTGGCTTGGAATGTGTGTCAAATGACCAAGGGCGTGGTAGATGCTACATATTACAATCAAGTGAGTGTGGAAACCAAGACAAATAGAGAATTGAATAATACTTCTGTAGGTGTTAGAATTGATTTTCAAGAACAAGATCCATTCAGAGAGTTGGAATTCTACCATTGTGTTGCCATGTGTTGTAGTTGTTATAAACACACTCCTAATTTTTTCCTTAGCTTCATTTCAGATCGTCCCTACCAACCAGCCTCAACAGCATGTCTTGCACCATCAAGCATATGGCCTTCAGTTGTTTCCCAGTGTCTCGTTAGCCTGTGCATGTAAGTTTTCTTCACTCCCCACACAGGCTATATTTCTAGATTTAGACCATGTGCTGGCTAAGAAGATCCCCCAAAAAATTGCACAATTTTCAAGGGGAACTAGCCTTCCCTCCAGAAATTGTGCAATTCAGCCGACTAGCCTACTAAGCTCAAGAATTGCGCAAACCAGAATGTCATGATTCCCTCAAAAAATTGTGCAATTCTGGAGGGGAACCATCCTTCCCTCCAGAAACTGCACAAATCATCTTGGGGGCCTGCTGGGCTCTAGAATTGTTTAGAGAAATCACACAGTCTTCCTCTAGAAAACTAAGCAATATAACTAAGTGCTGCTGCTCAACCTAGGATTATGCAATTTTGGGAGGCAGTCACTTGTTTTCCCTAGAAATTGTGCAATCCCTTTGGGACATCTATCCCAGCTCAACTCAAGAACTACACAAATTTTCATCCCAAGTTTGCAAACCGATGCATGTGCCTTCAGGTTGATTAGTTCCCTCTGGGACCAAGAAAAACTAATTTGCATGCATGGAATTCTTTTCCCAGGGTAGCATGCAAAGGCATCACTATATTTAGGGATCTATTTTTAGCAGTGAGAGGTTACATGCAATGCTCATTTTAGAAACCTCCCACCAAGTGTTGCTTTTCCTAGATTTTGGCATGCATGTCATAACCCCGATTTTATCAAAACTTATGAACCAAACACTATAGAGCTCATTCCTCACATCAACCTTCCATCTCTAGCATGTCAGATGACATCTAGGAGTCGTCGACACATTCATCTTAGTTGTTTCGGGGTAAGCCTGCTTTGCATGTCTTTTGCTTTGTTTCTGTCATTTTTTATCTTTTGCTTGTGTGTGTATTGTCTGCTTGATTTCAGTGAGTGCTTGATATCATTTTGATGTATGTTAGCTTGTAGAATCATTGTTTCAACTTTCATTCGCATCTCACTATTGTTGCATGCATGACATTGTTTTTGCACCGACGATCACCATTGCGGCGACTCGCTTCGCATGCATGCATGTTTTCCTATTTTCTGAATCCTGCACTTGTTGTTTGCATACATGGTCATTCACTCTTGTTTACACTCAGTATCGCCATGCATTTAGATGTCTCATGTTTTCAGTCACCCATTGACAGGTCCGAGCTACCTAGCCCAGACCTTGCCTTGC
This sequence comes from Pinus taeda, assembly GCA_000404065.3. Taxonomy (NCBI): domain Eukaryota; kingdom Viridiplantae; phylum Streptophyta; class Pinopsida; order Pinales; family Pinaceae; genus Pinus; species Pinus taeda. The sequence continues at coordinate 234,459 of APFE030546894.1, forward strand.
CCGGTTAGCATTGCACATTATAAGTGAAGGCTATGCCTTCCCTTCAGAAATTGTGCAAGTCTAGCCTAGAACTGACCTCTAGGCTTGCATTGAGCAATTATGGGAGGCAATGCTTTTTTGGCCCCAAGAACCTCCACAATATAGTTTGTTGGTTTGCAGGTCACTGCTGACTGAAATTGTGCATTGCATAGTTTCAGTCCTCAACAAGCTAGGCTAGACTATGCATGTGCAGTTCCAGTATTTATTCATCCTCTTAATAGCTCGGACTATGCCTTGCATAGTTTTGGCAGTCAGTCTCCCTACCTCCTAGTGAAAATTGCACAATCTTCATGGAAAATCACACAAGAATGTTTCATGTCAGTCCTCCAGTTTATTTTGGTTTTCGACTGATAGATTGCTTGTCATGAGTGTTTCTATGTCTCCAGGTATCACATATGTTTTTCTACCTCTCAACATCATAGGTACAATGGCTTCCAGGAGAGAAGAGTCGATGACACCTTTTAGAACACAAATAGGGATGCATTCGATCAAGTGTCGATCAACTGAGACTTCTTAGGATTTAATGATAGGCCATATTTTATGCATTTCTCAAAAGTGAGTCAAATATTTTCAATATTCTCTCATCTGTTCTTTAAAAAATAGTCATGTCATCTAGGTAAATTATGATAAATTTATCTTCTTCTTCCACAAAATGTATGTCCTTTGCTCTCTAAAAAGTGGCTCCTACACTAATGAGGTCGAAGGGAATTCTGGTATACTTAAATGTTCCCAAAGGCATGGTGAAAGAAGTTTTTTTTATCCTTGGGATGCACAACTACTTGATTGCATATAGAAAAACCATCTATCATAAACATACGAGTAGAGCCCACCGCCTTTTTTAGAATGTAGGCTATTTTAGGTAGAGGGTAATTATCCTTTAGTGAGGCTTTTTTAGATTTCTAAAGTCAATACACAACCTTATTTCCCCGTTCTTCTTCCTGACACGAACTAGATTTTCCACCCAATATGAATGCCTTAGAGGTATGATAAGTTTAGCCTAGAGAAACTTCATCACCTATTTGACAATTGGTGGAAGTAACAGACGGTTAATCTACCTAAGATTATGTTTGTATAATTTTTCCCCTCTTCAAAGGAACTTTATGTGAGATGATATTAATATCAAATGTTTTTAAATCATCATAATAGCAAAAAAAAACATCCATGTACTGCTTAAAAAGGTCTAGGTACCTTCATTTGTACTCTGTAGGAACTCATTTGGCCAACTTAATGTTTTTACGACCTTGATCTAAACAAATATTGTAGTCTTCCACCCATTCTTCAAATTATTGCTCGGTTGGCTTAATAACCATATCATTTGAGTTGAAGAATATTTCTAGGGGAACCAAACCTCTAGGGATAGTGTACCTTCCAATTAGAAAAACTTGTGCCCTGCAACGGTTTCTTCCCACTTTGATTGTTCTTCATCTATCCCTTTCTCTTCCTCCTAATCAATCTTTGAGCTTGAGAATTCTCCAACAACCTCCATGAACTATTTTATTTGTTCCTCACCTTCAAAAAACTGCCAATACTTAACATTGTTTGGTATTGAAGGGCTGTATATGAATTCAATTTTGTATCTAAGAAAGGTGTCTTAATGATTCTTGAAGTTATTGGAAACTATAACAAAGGAACCAAGCCTCTGATTTCCATATTTTGGAAAAAATTGGATGTTAAAAGCTAATAAAAAATTGCTCAATCAAATCCCATACCTCATCTCAGTAGGCCTTTAGTCTTGGATTCTTAGTTTAGCATTGACTTTGAATTTGTTTAACCACCAAATATGAATCCACAAACACTTCCAAGAACCTAATGTTAAGATTTCTGGTAGCTTGCAGATCTGGTACCAAAGCTTCATATTCAACAACATTATTTGTGGCTTCAAACTCCATCTTAAAAGATAGAGGGACCAAGTTTCCTTCTAAGGATACCAAGAAAACACTTACCTCATTTCCTTCCCTAGATTAAGAACCATCAAAGTATAGCTTCCATACATTGTCACACTCCAGTGATTGTTGGCATAGAAAGAAAAAATGTTCCACCTGTGTGTCATCAATGATTTCATCATCTTCCTCTAACAAAAAGAAAGGGAAGTATTTGTCTTTATCATACACAGGGTCATTATTCTAATAGGCAGTCCTTGTAACTATCTTAACAAATCTCACTTCTCTATATAATCAATGCTCTTCTCCACCAAAAACAAGAGCGGTAGCATAAGTTTAATCCATTTTAATGGATCCTCCAATTTTCAATCCCCGTGATATGGAAAAGAGAATACCAAAGCTTGCATGGATATCAACCACTACAATATCCACTACAATGCTATTCACAAGGATATGAGCCAAATTGACCAGAAGGTCTTTAATCAAACCTAGACATTTTACTCTCTTGGAGTTAGAAGAATACAAATGTTTATATGGTTTTGTTATTTGCAACCCTAATTTCTCCCTAATAGACAATGGCATTAGATTCTGAGAAGCTCCTGATTCAAGCATGCATTTATGTAAGAGAAGTTCATGAATCATGAAAGTGACATAGAAAGGGCAAGTAGAAAGTTCTTGTTCCTCAACATGAGGTCAAAATAGAACCATGGGTCTTTCTTCTTGGTAGTTTAGGCCATCTTGTAGAGGGGCCATGGTCGGAGGACACATGAGCTAAGATGCTTAAACCATGTAATTTGGATATTTAAACAATTCTATAATAGTCCTAGTGAAAATTCCATGCAAAAATATATAAATACCACAGATGATGGGACATGTATTCTAAGTTGAATGGTGGGGAGGACATCCTACGCGATGTTCATTTGGTTGTTCATGACTATGGTAATTGGAAAGGAAATGGATAAGGCATCAAAGTGGCAAAAAGGTATTTTGGCACATTGATTTATGAAAATAATGGAAATTAGGAGAAAAGGAAGGTGAAAGGTCACAGGTTGCATGTGAGGAGGAAAATGAAGGAAAAAAAATGGAAAATGAAGAAATTAGAGGCCTCATTAATAAAATAATCTGAGCATCAGTGAGCAAGGCTTGGTCAGTTCAGTGTTGGAGCTCACTCTCATTATTCTCTCTCTCTCTCATACTCTTTGATACTTAGATTTTTCTTCGAGCACTCTTCGAGGGTGTGGCATACTTGGATTTTTGTAGCAAGAAGGCAAAGGAAGAGAAGGAAAGCACACGAAGGCATTGACATTAGCAACTACATCAGATTTTGTTGCAGGTACCTAGTTTCAGGTATAATTTCTTCAATAGTTTTGGCATGCATGGGGTGTGCATGTGGTTTCTTGGATGTGATTGGTCATTGACATGGAAGATTTCTTGGATAAACAGTGGATTTCCTAGCCTTTCCATTTCCTCGATAGCCATGGTGGTTTTGGGTTTATTTACATTTCTTCTTTTTGCTTGGTTCTCGTGTTTCCTTATCTTGAGTTGAGTTACTAGTCCTGGAGCCTTGGTTGGACAAATTCTCTAGAGCCCTATACCAACTTGGGTTGAGTCACTAGTCATGCAACCTTGGTTGGAAAAATGCCTTGGAGTGCTGTAAAATTTGTGGGTTGAGTTACTAGTCCTAGAGCGTTGGTTGGAAAAACACTCTAGAGCCCTAGAAGGCTTGGATAGAAACCAATTTGATGGTGGTTTTCTGATGTCCGACCATGAGGTGGAATTGTTGTTTGATGGGTTGAGGTGGATGGACTCTAGAAGCCATAAATGATTTCTAATTGAGGTGTTTTATGATTTCCCACATTCATGCTTAGAATATCGCACAGGGGTGAATGACTGAAGAGAAATTTGGCTCAACCAATCTATGGTGAGATGGAATATGGTAGTCCCATCTCCAATTGGTTCATTGAATTCACTAATGAGAAATCCTTTCCCTTGATTTCCATGTGTAAAGGTCACTGATGTATTTATGGATTGGATGGTTGTCATGTTTATTGTACTTATGTTCCTAATATGTTGGTTATATGTACATTTTATGACAACAATTTTTTATGGATTTTAGCATGTTTTTAATTTTTATTGAATGATAAATGCATCTAAGAGCTCATAGATGAAATGGAAGCTAGTTTGATAAGGACACAATGCTTCATAGTGCATCTGAGATAATTATGAGACCCCTAAGCTTAGATATGTTATTTACAATTGTAAGTTTCATATTTACTAACTATTTGACAAAATGTCTCTCATGGATAGGCTGGGTTAGGTCAATCCCTTGATCCAGTTTGGTGTTAGAGCCTTTGGCTTAGTGTCATTTAATGTCTTGGATAGTATCATCAAGTTTTAGGAATTGGTTTGGAGTCTAGCACTAAAAATGTGGCTTAAATCACGTAGTCTCTAGCATAGAACTCGCTAATAGAGACTGCCCTTGCAAGCACTATGGGAGAGACTATAGGTTTACCATCACACTCATGCCTTGTCATGGGAGTGACTCTCAGTATAATTCATTGAGATTATAGGTTAATTCAGGGGTTGGGAACCTGCAGTGGTGGATTATCTCCCGGGGTTCCTGAATCACCTAAGGGATGAAGGTTACTTAGGAGGTCAAATCATATCATAATGGCCTCTCGTTGCATGTTTACCCTAGTTGGCCAGTTTCTCAGGTAGATGTGGGGGCAGGGTGTTACAAAGTGGTACCAAAGCATGGTACACCCCTCGGATTGGTTGGGCTATGTGTTGGTCATGCATGCATGCCAGTTGCATGTCTGTCTCTTACACTTGTATACTTGTTACATTTGCTTAATGATCGGTTAGGGTTGTAGTATGATTTTCATGGAGAATTTGATATTGATTTCATGAAATGCATTGTCATGAGTATGTGACTAGTTGCATATGGTTATATGTCTCTTACTAATTGATTTTATGTCACCTACTTATATCCTTGTATGTTAGGTTACATTCTTGAATATTTTGATTACATGTATCAGTATTGTTGTTTGATTACAAGAATTGATCGCTTATGCTCGACTATGTCCATTTATGCATATTCATAGTTGGTTAGGCATTGCTTATGCATATTGATGGTTGCACGTGGAAATTTTTACAATGGATTAATGTTTTTTTTCATGTATGATGTTATGGTTTTTTAATTTGATATGTTCATGCATTGATGACTAAAATCTAGCTAGAATGATGTGTATATGGTTTGGTACTCATGTGTTATATGTTTATAAGTAGTTGTTATGCATGTATAGTTTTGGTTATAGTCATACATGAATAGTAGGTAAAACATGCCTTGTGAAGTCATGGTATGCAATTTAGGTCATCATGGTGTTATTGGTTGTTATGATGCTAATGTGTTGGCTGAGATAGAACAGGAGATGCAGATCATCATAATCAGGTTGCATTATTAGACTTTGAGGTAAGAGAAGATCGTCATACAAGTATTATATGTTTGGTACGCAGGTATGTAAGTTAAAGATTGTTATATGCATTAGGTTTATATACATGTGTTTTGATATTATGGTTACATAAATGATAGATGATAGTTTCTTAGTATAGTCATAAGGACATGTGTTAGATAGTCATGAATGATAGTAACCTGTGGATGTATACATTGCTATTTTTGTTTTATGTTAGATAACTTGATGATTAGGTTATATGTTCTTGATGAGCATCATATATAGGTTATTTTTGTTATATGCTATTAACTTGATGATTAGAATTATTTCATTGAGATCTTGATGTTGTAATTTGGATTGGTCATATGTGTGATGGTTATGTTCACTAAATTAAAGATATTGATGTTATTTGTATTGTGTTAACCTAGTTTGACCTATGTAGATGGTTATGGTTGTGATATTCAGGTATGAGTCAACATATTTCTGACATCATGTTGTACTAATCTAGATTAATTGTATACATGCTTTTGTTATGCATGAACGATGAATGCTTATGAGCTTATGACATGAACATGTTAGTTAGCTACTGTTATAGATATCATGATTTATGTTTGAGCTGATATGTTGTGAATTTTTATCATTCTAACCAAGCTTGATTTTGCAAACAAGATAGCCTCCTCTAAGACACATTAAGGTATGAACTCACTTATTCCATCTACCTTGTGCTTGACTGTTTGATTATGTCATCGATTTGGTGTTTGAGTGTTTTGTGCCTAGTTGATTTATTTAACATGGTATGTTTGAAAGTTGGTTGAATGTTTGATGAATTTCGTAATATGAGTATGTGTTCTAATGATTTTGTTTTAAGATAATTTTACTAGCACATATGTTTTGAGACAATTGATATGCACTCGAATGTAGTTGATAGATGTAGCATTATGTCTAACGTCTATGAGTTGATGATTGATTATGACATGATTATTTGTGAAGGTTGATTTCAAATTGATAGATATGATTGTCTTGATATTTGGAACATGTGGTTGACATGTGTGAGTAATTGCAAGAAATATGCTTGGTGTTAGTGTGACGAGGTAATAATTGATGTGTTTATATAACTAATAGTTCGGTGATGTGACAGTATATAGTAAGCCTCAATTGCAGCAGGGTAAAGGTAAGAGAAAGGAATCAGGTAAGAATTCCATTGGATAAGTTTGGAAACCCTAATTCCAAACAAATAAGTGCTTTGCATATAAGAAGAATTCTTAACCTTTATTTTGTCTAACATTATGTGGATACATGTTATATTCATGAACATGTACTTGATAGGTATATTAGCTAGTCTTTAGTTACAGGTGGATTTTTCAAAGGATGGGTATCCCTTGAGAGATTGTGTGGATGTGTTCGGTTGCAAGCAACACGGTTGGAAGAAAAAAATGTGGTAAATGGTGTATTGTTATGCTTATTTGTGCACTGACAGTTATGTGTTTATGGCAATTTAATGGAATGAGTTGCACGGAAAGAGTGGTTTCCATGAAATTTTGAAGAAGGCTTTGGTTGAGTTCCTTGGAAACCATGGGCATTGAGTCATGGTGTCTATTTTTAGTCTTGTGATTTTGGCTTTTTTGATTGTTGCGCTTGATTTGTGATTTTGCATATGTCTGGTGCATAGTCATGCCACTTTGGTTGTGGTGTCATTATTGGTTTCATGGTTTCCTTCTTGGTTGTTTCTTGTCTTTCCTTTTATTCTTTGAGTGTATTGGGAATTGTTTGGGAAAGAGGAAAGTTAATGCAGTTCAGGGAGAGATGTGTGGTATTCAATAGGTAATCTAAGAAATAGATGAATCTCGGTGCATGAGTAAGCGTAACAGAACGTAAGACTATGATAGTTGGTTGGATTGATTGGGTCCGTTGCGGTAAATGGACAGTGGCAGTACAATCATGAGAAAGGTAACCATAAAAGGTAAAGTAAATTGATCTGGGGTGTCACTTTCCTTGGCTATGTTGGGAATGATTTTTCTCAATGTTATGCATGAGTAAAGAAAGTTCTCTTAACCTTGACTTTGATATCTGGTAATTATGTTATGATCATGATTATGTTGATGTTTATATATGAATACATGTATGTATGTATGTATGTATGTATCTATGTATGTATGTATGTATGTATGTATGTATGTGTGTATGTATGTCATGTATGATAGGGTAAACATGGATCATGGTGCTTTAATGGTAATGTTTATATGTAGATATGTGCGTATGCATATCGTTGCTTGAAATGATGATGATTGTGGTATGTTAATTTTTATGTATATGAATGTATGTATCCATGTATCTATGTCATTATCTGACAAGGTCATCAAGAATAATCCTTGTGGATGAATGATTGTTTATGGAGAAAAATGACATGAAGAGGTTCCTATTCTATGAAGAATCAAGTGGGAAGAGTAGTCATGAAAAACATATGAGGTCAATATCATGTCAATATGAATTTATATTGTGTGCTTGTATTATGACTATGCTATTGTTATGGAAAGAATATACTGAGGGATACATCAGCAAAGTGAAATCAATGTGGTCTGCGGCATGCTGGGACAAGCGTGGATAAGACACTGGAAGTAAGGTTTATTGTTAAAGAGACAATGTGGTTTTGGATGTGCGGTATGACTCTTGTGCATATGTTGTACATGTTTTACTTGTTTCACCTATGATTTTGTGTGCATGTGGCGTGGTGTATAGTTACTATGTGTACATGTTGATTATGTGATGTTATATACATGGTGTAGTACTTATAATGTTGTATGAATGTTTCATATTTAGTGTTGGGTATAGATGGTGCTATGTATGTGTTGGATACGCAGTGTTGTGTACAGATGATGCTATGTACATGTTGGAAATGTAGTGCTATGTGCGAGTGGTGTTGCATGCATGTTGTACATGTGGTGCTATGTACATATGATGTTGTGTGCATGAGTATAAAAGTGGTGTTGTGTGCATGTGGTATTGTGTACATGTTTTTCAAGTGGCGCTGTGTGAAGGTGGTGTTGTGTACATGTCTTGCATGTGGTGTTATGTACATGTGGCGTCGAGTACATGTCGTGTGTGTGGTATTATGTACACGTTGTACAATTTACATATGGCATTGTGTAGGTGGTGTCATGTACATGTGATGATGTGCAAACATTGTGTAGCTAGTGCTTGTTACATGTGGCAGTGGTGTACATCTCAGATTGAGTGCATGTCATACATTCTCTGTTGCACGTATGTAGTACTATGTATGTGCATTATGTAGTCATGGTATCAAGACATATGCATTCATTATGTTACACTCTTGATACATATTTGTGTTATGTTATACATTAGGCGTAGGTGCATGTATTGTGTGGTTTTGTACATCAGGTATAAATGTATTGTGTTGTGATGTATGCCAGGTGTAGGTGTATGTATTATGTTATGCATGTGATGTAAGAATATGTATTGTATATATATAGTGGGTATAGGTGTATGTGTTGTATGTTAGGTGTAGGTGCATGTATTGCATGGAGTTGTATGTTGTGTGTGGTCATATGTGTGTGATGCACACTATGTGTATGTGCACTAGGTTGAGGAGAAGGCACTGGGTGTTCTTCAGGTGTGGAAAATGATCATGTGTGCATACAAAATAAGAACAAAGGTAGAAGTAAGGATTAATTAAAGTATAAGTATCAATATATGATTTCAGTTTTCTTATGCATGTGATTTATGAATATGGTATATGATGATTATATGTGATCTATGATTTTGGTTTAGGATGGTTACATGTGATTTATGATGTTGATCTATGATAGTTGTATTTAAGATAACCTAATGTGATATGTTTATACATGATGTTTTGATCAGACAGTTAGTTTGACTTATTGTGATAGGAAGCAAACAAATTTGCAAGTGTACCTTACTGACAAGTTACCAATGAGGTATGATGTGAATCTATTTCGAATTATTTTAAATCTAATGGAAGTTATGTTCTTGGAAAAGGAATGCATGAACATGCGTAGTTAGGTGGTTGAAATCGACTGCAAGAATTTCCAATAGTAGCAAAAGAAATTAAAACATGTAGAATTATGTTGGTAAAGAACTTTAGGAGCAGGGCCATTAGGGGACACTCGTACCTAATAGAGTTCATTAATTTTCGTGAGCATGCTATGACTAATATGATGATTTCGAGGTAGGGATATGCCTTTGCTTTTTTATCTTTTGATGCAAGGAAGCCTTGCCAAGGGACGGATTTCCCAGTATGGGGGTGCCAATGGAACTTGGAAGGTGAGGGATTACGTGAAAGGGTTGACCAAATTTCCAAAGGAACTATGTACAAAGAAGGGAAGGTCGGGGATGTATTTGTTTTAGACAAGAGAATTTCTAGATGGAATCAGGTTCACATTTGAAGTGGGCCCTTGAACAATGGGTTGTCAACTGTTCACTGAGAAAATAAGTGGCACGAGATTGCAGTGCTAGACATTGAATGTAGCTTTGACTGTGGCAGTAGATTTTGGACTTTCTGACAAGGAAATGAATCCTGGTACTACATTGAAGGTGGAGATGCAAGCCTCTGGATTCCCTTGTTGATTGATATGAGCATCATATCCTTATTTGTTGGTTTAGCAAATGTGCATATGTGTATATGTGGATTGTAAATATTGTAATGAGTTGTATTATAAAGCTCCAATAGATAGTATGTTTGTCATGTTTTAGCGGGTCTTCCATTGTAGATATTGCAACGAGTTGTGTTATAAAACTCCATGAGTAGTAAGTCTTATTTCCAACGGTTTAGTGAGGTATATGTGTGACTGAACACTAAGGATGGTGTGCCCCCTAGGGGGAGGGTTTTGTAACAACCCTGCTGACAATTCCATGAAAAAATATATAAATACCATGTATTATGGGACACATATTCCAAGTTGAATGGTGGGAAGGCCATCTTAGGGGGTGTTAATTTGGTTGTTTATGGCTAAGGAAATTGGCAAAGGAAATGACTAAGGCATTATAGAGAAAAAAAAAAGTGTTTTGTCACATTGATTTATGAAAATAATGGAAATTAGGAAAAAAGGAAGGTAAAGGGTCACAGGTTGCATGTGAGGAGGAAAATGAAGGAAAATAATGAAAAATGATTAAATTAGGGGCCTCATTAATAAAAAATCTGATGAGGATTAGTGGGCAAGGCCTGGTCAATTCAATGTTGGAGTTCTCTCTCATACTCTTAGATACTTGCAGTTTTCTTCAAGCACTCTTGCAGGGTGTGGTGTACTTGGATTTTTGGAGGAAGAAGACAAAATAAGAGATGGAAAGTGCAAGAAAGAATCGACATCAACACCTACATCATATTTTCTTACAGGTACTGAGTTGCATGTATGATTTTTCATTGGTTTTGGCATGCATGGTGTATGTAGGTGGTTTCTTGCTTGTGATATGTTCGTAGGATTGCCTTGATCAACAATGGGTTGCCTAGCCTTTCCATTTACTAGATAGCCATGGTGATTGTGGGATTACTTTCATTTCTTGTTTTTTGTTGGTTCTTGTGTTTCCTTAGCTTGGGTTGAGTTACTAGTCCTAGAGCCTTGGTTGGACAAAAACTCTAGAGACTTGTACTAGCTTGGGTTGAGTTACTAGTCCTGGAGCCTTCGTTGGAAAAACACTCTGGAGCCCTTGGTGGGTTGAGTTACTAGTCGTGGAGCCTTGGTTGGAAAATCACTCTGGAGCTCGGTAAAAGCTGTGGGTTAAGTGACTAGTCCTAAAGCCTTGGTTGGACAAATTCGCTGGAGCCATGGAAGGCTTGGATAAAGACCAACCTGATGATGGTTTTGTGATGTCCAACCATGAGGTGGAACCACTGTTTTGATGGGTTCAGGTGGATGGTTGCTGAAAGCCCTAGATGACTTTTGATTGATGTGTTTTATGAGATCCCACATTATTTCTTGTAATATGGCACGAGGGTGAATGACTAAAGAGAGATTTGGCTCAACCATTCTATGGTTGGGTGGAACGTGGAAGTCCCATCTCCGGTTGGTTCATCGCATTCATTAATGAGAAATACTCTCCCTTGATTTCCATGTGTAAAGGTACTGATGCATTTATGGATTAGATGGCTATCATGTCTATTGTATTTCTATTCCTATTATGCTAGTTATATGCACATTTTATGACAACAATTATGTATGGTTTTCAACATGTTTTTACTTGTTATTGAATGATCAATGTATCTATGACCTAATTTATCAAATGACAACTAATGTGATAAGGAGACAATGCTTCATAACGAATCTTAGATAAGTATGAGACCTCTAAGCTCAGATATGTTATTTACAACTATAGGTTTCATATTTACTAAGTGTTTGACATAATGTATGTCATGGTTAGGATTGGTTAGTTCAATCTCCTACTCAAGTTTGGCATTAGAGGATTTTCCTTAGTCTCATTTAATGTCTTGGAGAGGGTCATCAAGTTCTAGGCACTAGTTTGCAGGTTAGCCCTGAAAAGGTATCTTAAATATCACAGTGTCTATCACAAAATTGGATGATAGAGACTACACTCTCTCCCTTGCAGGCACTATGGGAGAAACTATAGGTTTGAAGTCACACTCATTCCTTGTCATCATAGTGAATTTGGGTCTAATTCATTGAAATTCTAGGTTAACTCATGGGTTCAACACGGGGAGTGGTGGATTAGCTCTTCGGGGTCCCGAAGCACGTCAGGGATGTTTACCGCAACTGGACAGTTTCTTGGGTAGATATGGGAGGAGGGTGTTACAAATGTGGTTAAGGGAACATATGTTTTGACCTTCTCCAGCTCTTTTTGAAGAATAAATGCAGGGGGATTCCTATCAGCTATGACCACATCAATAAACTCTTTTTCCTTATCACTAACTTCTTTGGATTGTAAGGGATAATATTCTATTTTAGAAACTTCGGGCTTGTGGAGAATGGAATCTGAACAGTCTTTATTTTTTAGGCCTGGCCTAGTGGCTTCTTTCCTTTCTCTGCTGATTTGCGAGGATTGGTGGGACAAGGATCCTCAGTTTGATCTTGCACTCTAGATATTTTCCTAGAAAGTCTAAGATCATATTTCCTGTGTATTTGGGTCTGAATGAAGTCAACAAACTATCTACAATAGTTGTTTATCTCACCATCATCCAATGAGATCTCCCAATCATCCCCATCTACTTCATTAGCCTCTATTTCATTTTCTTCCTCTAAAAGAGAAGAAAACGTATTTTCTTGGACTTATATTGTTTATTTGGAATTTCCCTCTAAATCATCTTCCAAATACAATAGAGGATGAATGTGATCTTGTTTCTCCCTTTTCTCCCTTTGTAAGAGTTGAAAAGGAGGTATCCTATATTAAGGATTGAAACTTCGGTTAGGAGCTCGTTGGTTTTTTCGAGGAGGCTTTTTGTTTCCTACTCTAGTTTCACAAGCTTGTTAGACATGTTTCTTATCAGCTTGTTCATTTCCTTGATATTCTTTTGTTGAGTTTCCTTTTCCCTAGTTTGAGGAAGTAACGTCCTATTTTTCCATTCTCCTATCTCCATGATCAATTCACGGGGGCTTTGCCCAATGAACGTCTGACCTATCACGTGTGTTTGTGGCATATTAAACAATACCCATTATTTGAATACATATTGGAAAATACCCCTACACATTATTTAACCCCCTACCAATATGAACCCAATACACCTTCCCAATTTAGAAAACCCCTACTTCCGCTAGATATTGTAGGTATTCATTTTTTCATTAACCTTTTTTATACTCATTTATATTTTTTCATTAACTGTTAGCTCCATCTTTTATGCTTTCCAATATAAAATCCCTTTACCCCCTATATATCCCCCAATATATTTTGTCATTTTTCTTCGATATCTA